>JAUIMM010003965.1:0-41903 GCA_031769625.1 Taudactylus pleione
ACACCATATTCTATACTATGTAACTCTATACACCATATTCTATACTATGTACCTCTATACACCATATTCTATAATATATACCACTATTCACCATATTCTATACTATATACCACTATACACCATATTCTATAATATATACCACTATACAGCTCTACCCCATATTCTATACTATGTACCACTATACACCATTTTCTATACTATGAACCACTATACAGCTCTACACCACATTCTATACTATATACCACTATACACTATATTCTATACTATGTACCACTATACACCTCTACAACATATTCTATACTATGTACCACTATACAGCTCTACACTATATTCTATACTATATTCTACTATACACCATATTCTATACTATGCACCACTATACACCACATTTTAGACTATGTACCACTATACACCATATTCTATACTATGTACCTCTATACACCATATACTATACTATATAACACTATACACCACATCCTATACTATGTACCATTATACAGCTGTACACCACATTCTATTTGATGTACCACTATACACCACATTCTATACTATGTTCCACTATACAGCTCTTCACCACATTCTATACTATGTACCACTATACACCATATTCTATACTATGTACCACTATACAGCTCTACACCACATTCTATACTATATACCACTATACACTATATTCTATACTATGTAACCACTATACACCTCTACACCATATTCTATACTATGTACACTATACAGCTCTACACTATATTCTATACTTAATACTAGTATACACCATATTCTATACTATGTACCACTATACACCATATTCTATACTATGTACCTCTATACACCATATTCTATACTATATACCACTATACACCACATCCTATACTATGTACCATTATACAGCTCTACACCACGTTCTATATGATGTACCATTATACACCATATTCTATACTATGTACCACTATACAGCTCTACACCACATTCTATACTATGTACCACTATACACCATAATCTACACTATGTACCACTAAACACCATATTCTATACTATGTACCACTATACAGCTCTAAACCATATTTTATACTATGTACCATTATACAGCTCTACACCACATTCTATACTTTGTACCACTATACACCATATTCTATACTTTGTACTACTATACACCACATTCTAGACTATGTACCAATATACACCATATTCTATACTATGTACCTCTATACACCATATTCTATACTATGAACCACTATACAGCTCTACACCACATTCTATACTATGTTACACTGTACACCATATTCTACACTATGTACCACTATACACCACATTCTATACTATGTATCACTATACACCACATTCTATACTATGTTCCACTATACAGCTCTTCACCACATTCTATACTATGTACCATTATACACCATATTCTATACTATGTACCACTATACAGATCTACACCACATTCTATACAATGTACCACTATACACCATATTCTATGTACCACTATACACCACATTCTAGACTATGTACCTCTATACATCATATTCTATACTACTTACCTTTATACACCATATTCTATACTATTTACCTCTATACACCATATTCTATACTATATAATACTATTAACCATATTCTATACAACGTACCACTTTACACCATATTCTATACTATATACAACTATACAGCTCTACCCCATATTCTATACTATGTACCACTATACACCATATTCTATACTATGAACCACTATACAGCTCTAAACCATATTCTTTACTATTTACCACTATACACCATATTCTATACTATGTACCACTATACTCCTCTACACCATATTCTATGCTTTGAAACACTATACAGCTCTATAAAACATTCTATACAATGTACAACTGTACAGATCTACACCATATTCTATACTATGTACCACTATACACCATAATTCTATACTATGTACCACTATACACCATATTCTATACTATGTACCCCTATACACCATATTCTATACTATATACCACTATACACCACATCCTATACTATGTACCATTATACAGCTCTACACCACGTTCTATATGATGTACCACTATACACCATATTCTATACTATGTACCACTATACAGCTCTACACCACATTCTATACTATGTACCACTATACAACATAACCTACACTATGTACCACTATACACCATATTCTATACTATGTACCACTATACAGCTCTAAACCATATTTTATACTATGTACCATTATACAGCTCTACACCACATTCTATACTTTGTACCACTATACACCATATTCTATACTTTGTACTACTATACACCACATTCTAGACTATGTACCAATATACACCATATTCTATACTATGTACCTCTATACACCATATTCTATACTATGTACCACTATACAGCTCTACACCACATTCTATACTATGTTATACTGTACACCATATTCTACACTATGTACCACTATACACCACATTCTATACTATGTATCACTATACACCACATTCTATACTATGTTCCACTATACAGCTCTTCACCACATTCTATACTATGTACCATTATACACCATATTCTATACTATGTACCACTATACAGATCTACACCACATTCTATACAATGCACCACTATACACCATATTCTATGTACCACTATACACCACATTCTAGACTATGTACCTCTATACATCATATTCTATACTACTTACCTTTATACACCACATTCTATACTATGTACCATTATACAGCTCTAAACCACATTCTATACTATGTACCACTATACACCATATTCTATACTATGTACCTACTATACAGCTCTACACCACATTCTATAATATATACCACTATATACCACATTCTTTACTATGTACCACTATACAGCTCTAAACCATATTCTATACTATGTACCACTATACAGCTCTACACCACATTCTATACTATGTACCACTATACTCCATATTCTATGTACCACTATACACCACATTCTAGACTATGTACCATTATACACAATATGCTATACTATGTGACTCTATACACCATATTCTATACTATGTACCTCTATACACCATATTCTATACTATATACCATTATACACCATATTCTATACTATATACCACTATACAGCTCTACCCCATATTCTATACTATGTACCACTCTACACAATTTTCTATACTATGAACCACTATACAGCTCTACACCACATTCTATACTATATACAACTATACACCATATTCTATACTATATACCACTAAACACCTCTACACCATATTCTATACTATGTACCACTATACTGCTCTACACCATATTCTATACTATATACTTCTATACACCACATTCTATACTATGTACCACTATACACCATATTCTATACTATGTAACACTATACACCACATTCTATACTATGTACCATTATACAGCTCTACACCACATTCTATAATATGTACCACTATATACCACATTCTATACTATGTACTACTATACAGCTCTAAACCTTATTCTATACTATGTACCACTATACAGCTCGACACCACATTCTATACTATGTACCACTATACACCATATTCCATACTATGTACCACTATACACCACATTCTAGACTATGTACCACTATACACCATATTCTATACTATGTACATCTATACACCATATTCTATACTATATACCACTATACACCACATCCTATACTACGTACCATTATACAGCTCTACACCACATTCTATACTATGTACCACTATACACAATATAATATACTATGAACCACTATACAGCTCTACACCATATTCTATACTATTTACCACTTTACACCATATTCTATACTATGTAGCACTAAACACCTCTACACCATATTCTATGCTATGTACCACTATACAGCTCTATACCACATTCTATACTATGTACAACTGTACAGCTCTACACCATATTCTATACTATATACTACTATAGACCACTTTCTATACTAAGAACCACTATACACAATATTCTATACTATGTAGCACTACACACCACATTCTATACTATGTAACACTATACAGCTCTACACCACATTCTATACTATATACGACTATACACCATATTCTATACTATGTACAACTATTCAGCTCTACACCACATTCTATACTATGTACCACTATACATCATATTCTATGTACCACTATACACCATATTCTAGACCATGTACCACTATACACCATATTCTATACTATGTACCTCTATACACCACATTCTATTCTATGTACCACTATACACCATATTCTAAACTATGTACCACTATACACCATATTCTATACTATGTGCCTCTATACACTATATTCTACACTAAATACCACCATACACAACAATCTATACTATGTACCACTATACAACTCCACACCACATTCTGTACTATGTAAAACTATACACCATATACTATACTGTGTACCTCTATACACCAATTTCTATACTATGTACCACTTTACAGCTCTACACCACAATCTATAATATGTAACACTATACAGCTCTACACCACATGCTGTACTATGTACCACTATACACCATATTCTATACTATGTACCACTATACACCATATTCTATACTATGTACCACTATACACCACATTCTATACTATGTACCATTATACAGCTTTACACCACATGCTATACTATGTACCACTATACATCATATTCTATGTACCACTATACACCAAATTCTAGACTATGTAACACTATACACCATATTCTATAATATGAACCACTATACACCATATTCTATACTATGTGCCTCTATACACCACATTCTATACTATGTACCACTATACACCACTTTCTATACTATGTAACACTATACACCATATTCTATACTTTGTGCCTCTATACACTATATTCTATACTATGTACCACCATACACCACATTCTATAATATGTACCACTATACAGCTCTACACCACATTCTACACTATGAACCACTATACACCATATTCTATACTATGTACCAAAATACAGCTCTACACCATATTCTATTCTATGTACCACAATAGAACTCTATACCATATTCTATACTATATACCACTATACACCATATTCTTTACTATGTAGCACTATACAGCTTTATACCACATTCTATACTATGAACCATTATACAGCTCTAACCACATTCTATACTATGTACCACTATACACCATATTCTATACTATGTACCACTATACAGCTCTACACCACATTCTATACTATGTACCATTATACAGCTCTAAACCACATTCTATACTATGTACCACTATACACCATATTCTATACTATGTACCACTATACAGCTCTACACCACATTCTATAATATGTACCACTATACAGCTCTAAACCATATTCTATACTATGTACCACTATACAGCTCTACACCACATTATATACTATGTACCACTAAACACCATATTCCATACTATGTACCACTATACACTACATTCTAGGCTATGTACAACTATACACCATATTCTATACTATGTACCTCTATACACCATATTCCATACTATATACCACTATACACCACATCCTATACTATGTACCATTATACAGCTCTACACACATTCTATACTATGTACCACTATACACCATATTCTATACTATGAACCACTATAAAGCTCTACACCATATTCCTATACTATTTACCACTTTACACCATATTCTAACCTATGTAGCACTATACACCTCTACACCATATTCTATGCTATGTACCACTATACAGCTCTATACCACATTCTATACTATGTACAACTGTACAGCTCTACACCATATTCTATACTATATACTACTATAGACCACATTTGATACTAAGTACCACTATACACAATATTCTATACTATGTAGCACTATACACCACATTCTGTACTATGTACCATTATACAGCTCTACACCACATTCTGTAATATGTACCACTATACAGCTCTACACCACATTGTATACTATGAACCACTATACACCATATTCTAGACTATATAACACTATACACCATATTCTAGACTATGTACCACTATACACCATATTCTATACTATGTACCTCTATACACCACATTCTATACTATGTACCACTATACACCAGATTCTATACTATGTACCACTATACACCATATTCTATACTATGTGCCTCTATACACTATATTCTATACTATGTACCACCATACACCACATTCTATACTATGTACCACTATACAGCTCTACACCACATTCTATACTATGTACCACTATACACCATATTCATAAACTATGTACCAATATACAGCTCTGCACCATATTCTATACTATGTACCACAATAGAGCTCTATACCATATTCTATACTATATACCACTATACACCATATTATATACTATGTACCACTATACAGCTTTATACCACATTCTATACTATGTACCATTATACTGCTCTAAACCACATTCTATACTATGTACCACTATACACCATATTCTATACTATGTACCACTATACAGCTCTACACCACATTCTATAATATATACCACTATATACCACATTCTATACTATGTACCACTATACAGCTCTAAACATATTCTATACTATCTACCACTATACAGCTCTACACCACATTCTATACTATGTACCACTATACTCCATATTCTATGTACCACTATACACCACATTCTAGACTATGTACCATTATACACAATATGCTATACTATGTGACTCTATACACCATATTCTATACTATGTACCTCTATACACCATATTCTATACTATATACCATTATACACCATATTCTATACTATATACCACTATACAGCTCTACCCCATATTCTATACTATGTACCACTCTACACCATTTTCTATACTATGAACCACTATACAGCTCTACACCACATTCTATACTATATACAACTATACACCATATTCTATACTATATACCACTAAACACCTCTACACCATATTCTATACTATGTACCACTATACAGCTCTACACCATTTTCTAGACTATATACTTCTATACACCACATTCTATACTATGTACCACTATACACCATATTCTATACTATGTAACACTATACACCACATTCTATACTATGTACCATTATACAGCTCTACACCACATTCTATAATATGTACCACTATATACCACATTCTATATTATGTACTACTTTACCTCTATAAACCATATTCTATACTATATAATACTATTAACCATATTCTATACAACGTACCACTTTACACCATATTCTATACTATATACAACTATACAGCTCTACCCCATATTCTATACTATGTACCACTATACACCATATTCTATACTATGAACCACTATACAGCTCTAAACCATATTCTTTACTATTTACCACTATACACCATATTCTATACTATGTACCACTATACTCCTCTACACCATATTCTATGCTTTGAACCACTATACAGCTCTATAAAACATTCTATACAATGTACAACTGTACAGATCTACACCATATTCTATACTCTATACTACTATAGACCACATTCTATAATAAGTACCACTGTACACCATATTCTATACTATGTAGCACTATACACCACATTCTATACTATGTAACACTATACAGCTCTACACCACAATCTATATAATGTACCACTATACACCATATTCTATACTATGTACCACTATTCAGCTCTACACCACATTCTATACTATGTACCACTATACATCATATTCTATGTACCACTATACACCATATTCTAGACTATGCACCTCTATACACCACATACTATACTATTTACAAATATACTCCACATTCTATACTATGTACCACTATACACCATATTCTATACTATGTGCCTCTATACACTATATTTTATACAATGTACCACCATACACCACATTCTATACTATGTACCTCTATACAGCTCTACACCAGATTCTATACTATGTACCACTATACACCATATTCTATACTATGTACCACTATACAGCTCTACACCATATTCCATACTATATAAAACAATAGAGCTCTATACCATATTCTATACTATATACCACTATACACCATTTTCTATACTATGTACCACTATACAGCTCTACACCACTTTCAATACTATGTACCACTATACACCATATTCTATACTATGTACCACTATACAGCTCTACACCACATTCTATACTATGTAGCAATATACTCCATATTCTATGCACCACTATACACCACATTCTAGACTATGTACCATTATACACCATATTCTATACTATCTAACTCTATACACCATATTCTATACTATGTACCTCTATACACCATATTCTATAATATATACCACTATGCACCATATTCTATACTATATACCACTATACACCATATTCTATAATATATACCACTATACAGCTCTACCCCATATTCTATACTATGTACCACTATACACTATTTTCTATACTATGAACCACTATACAGCTCTACAACACATTCTATACTATATACCACTATACACTATATTCTATACTATGTACCACTATACACCTCTACACCATATTCTATACTATGTACCACTATAAAGCTCTACACTATACAACAAAAGCGCATACTTTGAGTTATCTCCTCTTGTAGCAAACACAGGCAGCTCAAAATTTCACTGGATGTGTTGAAGACCAAGACCAACAAATGTGATGTGAAATGGTTTTTCTCCAATGTTGCGTTTAAGAGAAAACAGCAAATGCACGTTTTAGGCCAAAATGCTTTTGAAAGTAATGGTAACAACAAAAGCACATACTTTGTGTTATCTCCACTTGTAGCAAACACAGACAGCTCAAAATTTCACTGGATGTGTTGAAGACCAATACCCACAAATGTGATGTGCAATGGTTTTTCTCCCATGTTGCGTTTAAGAGAAAACAGCAAATGCACGTTTTAGGCCAAAATGCATTGAAAGCAATGGAAACAACAAAAGCGCATACTTTGTGTTATCTCCTCTTGTAGCAAACACAGACAGCTCAAAATTTCACTGGATGTGTTGAAGACCAATACCCACAAATGTGATGTGAAATGGTTTTTCTCCCATGTTGCGTTTAAGAGAAAACAGCAATTGCTCATTTTAGGCCAAAATGCATTGAAAGCAATGGAAACAACAAAAGTGCATACTTTGTGTTATCTCCTCTTGTAGCAAACACAGACAGCTCAAAATTTCACTGGATGTGTTGAAGACCAAGACCAACAAATGTGATGTGAAATGGTTTTTCTCCCCATGTTGCGTTTAAGAGAAAACAGCAAATGCACGTTTTAGGCCAAAATGCATTGAAAGCAATGAAAACAACAAAGTGCATACTTTGTGTTATCTCCTCTTGTAGCAAACACAGACAGCTCAAAATTTCACTGGATGTGTTGAAGACCAAGACCCACAAATGTGATGTGAAATGGTTTTTCTCCCATGTTGCGTTTAAGAGAAAACAGCAATTGCTCGTTTTAGGCAAAAATGCATTGAAAGCAATGGAACCAACAAAGTGCATACTTTGTGTTATCTCCTCTTGTAGCAAACACAGGCAGCTCAAATTTCACTGGATGTGTTGAAGACCAAGACCCACAAATGTGATGTGAAATGTTTTTCTCCCATATTGCGTTTAAGAGAAAACAGCAATTGCACCTTTTAGGCCAAAATGCATTGAAAGCAATGGAAACAACAAAAGCGCATACTTTGTGTTATCTCCTCTTGTAGCAAACACAGGCAGCTCAAAATTTCACTGGATGTGTTGAAGACCAAGACCAACAAATGTGATGTGAAATGGTTTTTCTCCCATGTTGCGTTTAAGAGAAAACAGCAAATGCACGTTTTAGGCCAAAATGCATTGAAAGCAATGGAAACAACAAAATTGCATACGTTGTGTTATCTCCTCTTGTAGCAAACACAGACAGCTCAAAATTTCACTGGATGCGTTGAAGACCAAAACCAACAAATGTGATGTGAAATGGTTTTTCTCCCATGTTGCGTTTAAGCGAAAACAGCAAATGCACGTTTTAGGCCAAAATGCATTGAAAGCAATGGAAACAACAAAAAGTGCATACTTTGTGTTATTTCCTCTTGTAGCAAACACAGGCAGCTCAAAATTTCACTGGATGTGTTGAAGACCAAGACCAACAAATGTGATGTGAAATGGTTTTTCTCCCATGTTGCGTTTAAGAGAAAACAGCAAATGCACGTTTTAGGCCAAAATGCATTGAAAGCAATGGAAACAACAAAAGTGCATACTTTGTGTTATCTCCTCTTGTAGCAAACACAGACAGCTCAAAATTTCACTGGATGTGTTGAAGACCAAGACCAACAAATGTGATGTGAAATGGTTTTTCTCCATGTTGCGTTTAAGAGAAAACAGCAAATGCACGTTTTAGGCCAAAATGCATTGAAAGCAATGGAAACAACAAAAGTGCATATGTTGTGTTATCTCCTCTTGTAGCAAACACAGACAGCTCAAAATTTCACTGGATGTGTTGAAGACCAATACCCACAAATGTGATGTGAAATGGTTTTTCTCCCATGTTGCGTTTAAGAGAATACAGCAATTGATCGTTTTAGGCAAAAATGCATTGAAAGCAATGGAACCAACAAAAGCGCATACTTTGTGTTATCTCCTCTTGTAGCAAACACAGACAGCTAAAAATTTCACTGGATGTGTTGAAGACCAAGACCCACAAATGTGATGTGAAATGTTTTTTCTCCCATGTTGCGTTTAAGAGAAAACAGCAATTGCTCGTTTTAGGCAAAAATGCATTGAAAGCAATGGAAACAACAAAAGCGCATACTTTGTGTTATCTCCTCTTGTAGCAAACACAGGCAGCTCAAAATTTCACTGGATGTGTTGAAGACCAAGACCAACAATGTGATGTGAAATGGTTTTTCTCCCATGTTGCGTTTAAGAGAAAACAGCAAATGCACGTTTTAGGCCAAAATGCATTGAAAGCAATGGAAACAACAAAAGTGCATACGTTGTGTTATCTCCTCTTGTAGCAAACACAGACAGCTCAAAATTTCACTGGATGTGTTGAAGACCAAGACCCACAAATGTGATGTGAAATGGTTTTTCTCCCATGTTGCGTTTAAGAGAATACAGCAATTGCTCGTTTTAGGCAAAAATGCATTGAAAGCAATGGAACCAACAAAAGCGCATACTTTGTGTTATCTCCTCTTGTAGCAAACACAGACAGCTCAAAATTTCACTGGATGAGTTGAAGACCAAGACCCACAAATGTGATGTGAAATGGTTTTTCTCCCATGTTGCGTTAAGAGAAAACAGCAAATGCACGTTTTAGGCCAAAATGCATTGAAAGCAATGGAACAACAAAAGCGCATACTTTGAGTTATCTTCTCTTGTAGCAAACACAGGCAGCTCAAAATTTCACTGGATGTGTTGAAGACCAAGACCAACAAATGTGATGTGAAATGGTTTTTCTCCCATGTTGCGTTTAAGAGAAAACAGCAAATGCACGTTTTAGGCCAAAATGCTTTGAAAGTAATGGAAACAACAAAAGCACATACTTTGTGTATCTCCACTTGTAGCAAACACAGACAGCTCAAAATTTCACTGGATGTGTTGAAGACCAATACCCACAAATGTGATGTGAAATGGTTTTTCTCCCATGTTGCGTTTAAGAGTAAACAGCAATTGCTCATTTTAGGCCAAAATGCATTGAAAGCAATGGAAACAACAAAAGTGCATACTTTGTGTTATCTCCTCTTGTAGCAAACACAGACAGCTCAAAATTTCACTGGATGTGTTGAAGACCAAGACCAACAATGTGATGTGAAATGGTTTTTCTCCATGTTGCGTTTAAGAGAAAACAGCAAATGCACGTTTAGGCCAAAATGCATTGAAAGCAATGAAAACAACAAAAGCGCATACTTTGTGTTATCTCCTCTTGTAGCAAACACAGACAGCTCAAAATTTCACTGGATGTGTTGAAGACCAAGACCCACAAATGTGATGTGAAATGGTTTTCTCTCCATGTTGCGTTTAAGAGAAAACAGCAATTGCTCGTTTTAGGCAAAAATGCATTGAAAGCAATGGAACCAACAAAAGCGCATACTTTGTGTTATCTCCTTTTGTAGCAAACACAGACAGCTCAAAATTTCACTGGATGTGTTGAAGACCAAGACCCACAAATGTGATGTGAAATGGTTTTTCTCCCATATTGCGTTTAAGAGAAAACAGCAATTGCACGTTTTAGGCCAAAATGCATTGAAAGCAATGGAAACAACAAAAGCGCATACTTTGTGTTATCTCCTCTTGTAGCAAACACAGGCAGCTCAAAATTTCACTGGATGTGTTGAAGACCAAGACCAACAAATGTGATGTGAAATGGTTTTTCTCCCATGTTGCGTTTAAGAGAAAACAGCAAATGCACGTTTTAGGCCAATATGCATTGAAAGCAATGGAAACAACAAAAGTGCATACTTTGTGTTATCTCCTCTTGTAGCAAACACAGGCAGCTCAATATTTCACTGGATGTGTTGAAGACCAAGACCAACAAATGTGATGTGAAATGGTTTTTCTCCCATGTTGCGTTTAAGAGAAAACAGCAAATGCACGTTTTAGGCCAAAATGCATTGAAAGCAATGGAAACAACAAAATTGCATACGTTGTGTTATCTCCTCTTGTAGCAAACACAGACAGCTCAAAATTTCACTGGATGTGTTGAAGACCAAGACCCACAAATGTGATGTGAAATGGTTTTTCTCCCATGTTGCGTTTAAGAGAAAACAGCAATTGCTCGTTTTAGGCAAAAATGCATTGAAAGCAATGGAACCAACAAAAGCGCATACTTTGTGTTATCTCCTCTTGTAGCAAACACAGACAGCTCAAAATTTCACTGGATGTGTTGAAGACCAAGACCCACAAATGTGATGTGAAATGGTTTTTCTCCCATATTGCGTTTAAGAGAAAACAGCAATTGCACGTTTTAGGCCAAAATGCATTGAAAGCAATGGAAACAACAAAAGCGCATACTTTGTGTTATCTCCTCTTGTAGCAAACACAGGCAGCTCAAAATTTCACTGGATGTGTTGAAGACCAAGACCAACAAATGTGATGTGAAATGGTTTTTCTCCCATGTTGCATTTAAGAGAAAACAGCAAATGCACGTTTTAGGCCAAAATGCATTGAAAGCAATGGAAACAACAAAAGTGCATACGTTGTGTTATCTCCTCTTGTAGCAAACACAGACAGCTCAAAATTTCACTGGATGTGTTGAAGACCAAGACCAACAAATGTGATGTGAAATGGTTTTTCTCCCATGTTGCGTTTAAGAGAAAACAGCAAATGCACGTTTTAGGCCAAAATGCATTGAAAGCAATGGAAACAACAAAAGTGCATACTTTGTGTTATCTCCTCTTGTAGCAAACACAGGCAGCTCAAAATTTCACTGGATGTGTTGAAGACCAAGACCAACAAATGTGATGTGAAATGGTTTTTCTCCCATGTTGCGTTTAAGAGAAAACAGCAAATGCACGTTTTAGGCCAAAATGCATTGAAAGCAATGGAAACAACAAAATTGCATACGTTGTGTTATCTCCTCTTGTAGCAAACACAGACAGCTCAAAATTTCACTGGATGTGTTGAAGACCAAGACCAACAAATGTGATGTGAAATGGTTTTTCTCCCATGTTGCGTTTAAGAGAAAACAGCAAATGCACGTTTTAGGCCAAAATGCATTGAAAGCAATGGAAACAACAAAAGTGCATACTTTGTGTTATCTCCTCTTGTAGCAAACACAGGCAGCTCAAAATTTCACTGGATGTGTTGAAGACCAAGACCAACAAATGTGATGTGAAATGGTTTTTCTCCCATGTTGCGTTTAAGAGAAAACAGCAAATGCACGTTTTAGGCCAAAATGCATTGAAAGCAATGGAAACAACAAAAGTGCATACTTTGTGTTATCTCCTCTTGTAGCAAACACAGACAGCTCAAAATTTCACTGGATGTGTTGAAGACCAAGACCAACAAATGTGATGTGAAATGGTTTTTCTCCCATGTTGCGTTTAAGAGAAAACAGCAAATGCACGTTTTAGGCCAAAATGCATTGAAAGCAATGGAAACAACAAAAGTGCATACGTTGTGTTATCTCCTCTTGTAGCAAACACAGACAGCTCAAAATTTCACTGGATGTGTTGAAGACCAAGACCCACAAATGTGATGTGAAATGTTTTTTCTCCCATGTTGCGTTTAAGAGAAAACAGCAATTGCTCGTTTTAGGCAAAAATGCATTGAAAGCAATGGAACCAACAAAAGCACATACTTTGTGTTATCTCCTCTTGTAGCAAACACAAACAGCTCAAAATTTCACTGGATGAGTTGAAGACCAAGACCCACAAATGTGATGTGAAATGGTTTTTCTCCCATGTTGCGTTTAAGAGAAAACAGCAAATGCACGTTTTAGGCCAAAATGCATTGAAAGCAATGGAAACAACAAAAGCGCATACTTTGAGTTATCTTCTCTTGTAGCAAACACAGGCAGCTCAAAATTTCACTGGATGTGTTGAAGACCAAGACCAACAAATGTAATGTGAAATGGTTTTTCTCCCATGTTGCGTTTAAGAGAAAACAGCAAATGCACGTTTTAGGCCAAAATGCTTTGAAAGCAATGGAAACAACAAAAGCGCATACTTTGTGTTATCTCCACTTGTAGCAAACACAGACAGCTCAAAATTTCACTGGATGTGTTGAAGACCAATACCCACAAATGTGATGTGAAATGGTTTTTCTCCCATGTTGCATTTAAGAGAAAACAGCAAATGCACGTTTTAGGCCAAAATGCATTGAAAGCAATGGAAACAACAAAAGCGCATACTTTGTGTTATCTCCTCTTGTAGCAAACACAGACAGCTCAAAATTTCACTGAATGTGTTGAAGACCAATACCCACAAATGTGATGTGAAATGGTTTTTCTCCCATGTTGCGTTTAAGAGAAAACAGCAATTGCTCATTTTATGCCAAAATGCATTGAAAGCAATGGAAATAACAAAAGTGCATACTTTGTGTTATCTCCTCTTGTAGCAAACACAGACAGCTCAAAATTTCACTGGATGTGTTGAAGACCAAGACCAACAAATGTGATGTGAAATGTTTTTCTCCCATGTTGCGTTTAAGAGAAAACAGCAAATGCACGTTTTAGGCCAAAATGCATTGAAAGCAATGAAAACAACAAAAGCGCATACTTTGTGTTATCTCCTCTTGTAGCAAACACAGACAGCTCAAAATTTCACTGGATGTGTTGAAGACCAAGACCCACAAATGTGATGTGAAATGGTTTTTCTCCATGTTGCGTTTAAGAGAAAACAGCAATTGCTCATTTTAGGCAAAAATGCATTGAAAGCAATGGAACCAACAAAAGCGCATACTTTGTGTTATCTCCTCTTGTAGCAAACACAGACAGCTCAAAATTTCACTGGATGTGTTGAAGACCAAGACCCACAAATGTGATGTGAAATGGTTTTTCTCCCATATTGCGTTTAAGAGAAAACAGCAATTGCACGTTTTAGGCCAAAATGCATTGAAAGCAATGGAAACAACAAAAGCGCATACTTTGTGTTATCTCCTCTTGTAGCAAACACAGGCAGCTCAAAATTTCACTGGATGTGTTGAAGACCAAGACCAACAAATGTGATGTGAAATGGTTTTTCTCCCATGTTGCATTTAAGAGAAAACAGCAAATGCACGTTTTAGGCCAAAATGCATTGAAAGCAATGGAAACAACAAAAGTGCATACGTTGTGTTATCTCCTCTTGTAGCAAACACAGACAGCTCAAAATTTCACTGGATGTGTTGAAGACCAAGACCAACAAATGTGATGTGAAATGGTTTTTCTCCCATGTTGCGTTTAAGAGAAAACAGCAAATGCACGTTTTAGGCCAAAATGCTTTGAAAGCAATGGAAACAACAAAAGCGCATACTTTGTGTTATCTCCTTTTGTAGCAAACACAGGCAGCTCAAAATTTCACTGGATGTGTTGAAGACCAAGACCAACAAATGTGATGTGAAATGGTTTTTCTCCCATGTTGCGTTTAAGAGAAAAAAGCAAATGCACGTTTTAGGCCAAAATGCATTGAAAGCAATGGAACCAACAAAAGCGCATACTTTGTGTTATCTCCTCTTGTAGCAAACACAGACAGCTCAAAATTTCACTGGATGTGTTGAAGACCAAGACCCACAAATGTGATGTGAAATGGTTTTTCTCTCATATTGCGTTTAAGAGAAAACAGCAATTGCACGTTTTAGGCCAAAATGCATTGAAAGCAATGGAAATAACAAAAGCGCATACTTTGTGTTATCTCCTCTTGTAGCAAACACAGGCAGCTCAAAATTTCACTGGATGTGTTGAAGATCAAGACCAACAATGTGATGTGAAATGGTTTTTCTCCCATGTTGCATTTAAGAGAAAACAGCAAATGCACGTTTTAGGCCAAAATGCTTTGAAAGTAATGGAAACAACAAAAGCACATACTTTGTGTTATCTCCACTTGTAGCAAACACAGACAGCTCAAAATTTCACTGGATGTGTTGAAGACCAATACCCACAAATGTGATGTGAAATGGTTTTTCTCCCATGTTGCGTTTAAGAGAAAACAGCAAATGCACGTTTTAGGCCAAAATGCATTGAAAGCAATGGAAACAACAAAAGCGCATACTTTGTGTTATCTCCTCTTGTAGCAAACACAGACAGCTCAAAATTTCACTGGATGTGTTGAAGACCAATACCCACAAATGTGATGTGAAATGGTTTTTCTCCCATGTTGCGTTTAAGAGAAAACAGCAATTGCTCATTTTAGGCCAAAATGCATTGAAAGCAATGGAAACAACAAAAGTGCATACTTTGTGTTATCTCCTCTTGTAGCAAACACAGACAGCTCAAAATTTCACTGGATGTGTTGAAGACCAAGACCAACAAATGTGATGTGAAATGGTTTTTCTCCCATGTTGCGTTTAAGAGAAAACAGCAAATGCACGTTTTAGGCCAAAATGCATTGAAAGCAATGAAAACAACAAAAGCGCATACTTTGTGTTATCTCCTCTTGTAGCAAACACAGACAGCTCAAAATTTCACTGGATGTGTTGAAGACCAAGACCAACAAATGTGATGTGAAATGGTTTTTCTCCCATGTTGCGTTTAAGAGAAAACAGCAAATGCACGTTTTAGGCCAAAATGCTTTGAAAGCAATGGAAACAACAAAAGCGCATACTTTGTGTTATCTCCTTTTGTAGCAAACACAGGCAGCTCAAAATTTCACTGGATGTGTTGAAGACCAAGACCAACAAATGTGATGTGAAATGGTTTTTCTCCCATGTTGCGTTTAAGAGAAAAAAGCAAATGCACGTTTTAGGCCAAAATGCATTGAAAGCAATGGAACCAACAAAAGCGCATACTTTGTGTTATCTCCTCTTGTAGCAAACACAGACAGCTCAAAATTTCACTGGATGTGTTGAAGACCAAGACCCACAAATGTGATGTGAAATGGTTTTTCTCCCATATTGCGTTTAAGAGAAAACAGCAATTGCACGTTTTAGGCCAAAATGCATTGAAAGCAATGGAAATAACAAAAGCGCATACTTTGTGTTATCTCCTCTTGTAGCAAACACAGGCAGCTCAAAATTTCACTGGATGTGTTGAAGATCAAGACCAACAATGTGATGTGAAATGGTTTTTCTCCCATGTTGCATTTAAGAGAAAACAGCAAATGCACGTTTTAGGCCAAAATGCTTTGAAAGTAATGGAAACAACAAAAGCACATACTTTGTGTTATCTCCACTTGTAGCAAACACAGACAGCTCAAAATTTCACTGGATGTGTTGAAGACCAATACCCACAAATGTGATGTGAAATGGTTTTTCTCCCATGTTGCGTTTAAGAGAAAACAGCAAATGCACGTTTTAGGCCAAAATGCATTGAAAGCAATGGAAACAACAAAATTGCATACGTTGTGTTATCTCCTCTTGTAGCAAACACAGACAGCTCAAAATTTCACTGGATGTGTTGAAGACCAAGACCAACAAATGTGATGTGAAATGGTTTTTCTCCCATGTTGCGTTTAAGAGAATACAGCAAATGCACGTTTTAGGCCAAAATGCATTGAAAGCAATGGAAACAACAAAAGTGCATACTTTGTGTTATCTCCTCTTGTAGCAAACACAGGCAGCTCAAAATTTCACTGGATGTGTTGAAGACCAAGACCAACAAATGTGATGTGAAATGGTTTTTCTCCCATGTTGCATTTAAGAGAAAACAGCAAATGCACGTTTTAGGCCAAAATGCATTGAAAGCAATGGAAACAACAAAAGTGCATACGTTGTGTTATCTCCTCTTGTAGCAAACACAGACAGCTCAAAATTTCACTGGATGTGTTGAAGACCAAGACCAACAAATGTGATGTGAAATGGTTTTTCTCCCATGTTGCGTTTAAGAGAAAACAGCAAATGCACGTTTTAGGCCAAAATGCTTTGAAAGCAATGGAAACAACAAAAGCGCATACTTTGTGTTATCTCCTCTTGTAGCAAACACAGGCAGCTCAAAATTTCACTGGATGTGTTGAAGACCAAGACCAACAAATGTGATGTGAAATGGTTTTTCTCCCATGTTGCGTTTAAGAGAAAAAAGCAAATGCACGTTTTAGGCCAAAATGCATTGAAAGCAATGGAACCAACAAAAGCGCATACTTTGTGTTATCTCCTCTTGTAGCAAACACAGACAGCTCAAAATTTCACTGGATGTGTTGAAGACCAAGACCCACAAATGTGATGTGAAATGGTTTTTCTCCCATATTGCGTTTAAGAGAAAACAGCAATTGCACGTTTTAGGCCAAAATGCATTGAAAGCAATGGAAATAACAAAAGCGCATACTTTGTGTTATCTCCTCTTGTAGCAAACACAGGCAGCTCAAAATTTCACTGGATGTGTTGAAGATCAAGACCAACAATGTGATGTGAAATGGTTTTTCTCCCATGTTGCATTTAAGAGAAAACAGCAAATGCACGTTTTAGGCCAAAATGCTTTGAAAGTAATGGAAACAACAAAAGCACATACTTTGTGTTATCTCCACTTGTAGCAAACACAGACAGCTCAAAATTTCACTGGATGTGTTGAAGACCAATACCCACAAATGTGATGTGAAATGGTTTTTCTCCCATGTTGCGTTTAAGAGAAAACAGCAAATGCACGTTTTAGGCCAAAATGCATTGAAAGCAATGGAAACAACAAAATTGCATACGTTGTGTTATCTCCTCTTGTAGCAAACACAGACAGCTCAAAATTTCACTGGATGTGTTGAAGACCAAGACCAACAAATGTGATGTGAAATGGTTTTTCTCCCATGTTGCGTTTAAGAGAATACAGCAAATGCACGTTTTAGGCCAAAATGCATTGAAAGCAATGGAAACAACAAAAGTGCATACTTTGTGTTATCTCCTCTTGTAGCAAACACAGGCAGCTCAAAATTTCACTGGATGTGTTGAAGACCAAGACCAACAAATGTGATGTGAAATGGTTTTTCTCCCATGTTGCATTTAAGAGAAAACAGCAAATGCACGTTTTAGGCCAAAATGCATTGAAAGCAATGGAAACAACAAAAGTGCATACGTTGTGTTATCTCCTCTTGTAGCAAACACAGACAGCTCAAAATTTCACTGGATGTGTTGAAGACCAAGACCAACAAATGTGATGTGAAATGGTTTTTCTCCCATGTTGCGTTTAAGAGAAAACAGCAAATGCACGTTTTAGGCCAAAATGCTTTGAAAGCAATGGAAACAACAAAAGCGCATACTTTGTGTTATCTCCTCTTGTAGCAAACACAGGCAGCTCAAAATTTCACTGGATGTGTTGAAGACCAAGACCAACAAATGTGATGTGAAATGGTTTTTCTCCCATGTTGCGTTTAAGAGAAAAAAGCAAATGCACGTTTTAGGCCAAAATGCATTGAAAGCAATGGAACCAACAAAAGCGCATACTTTGTGTTATCTCCTCTTGTAGCAAACACAGACAGCTCAAAATTTCACTGGATGTGTTGAAGACCAAGACCCACAAATGTGATGTGAAATGGTTTTTCTCCCATATTGCGTTTAAGAGAAAACAGCAATTGCACGTTTTAGGCCAAAATGCATTGAAAGCAATGGAAATAACAAAAGCGCATACTTTGTGTTATCTCCTCTTGTAGCAAACACAGGCAGCTCAAAATTTCACTGGATGTGTTGAAGATCAAGACCAACAATGTGATGTGAAATGGTTTTTCTCCCATGTTGCGTTTAAGAGAAAACAGCAAATGCACGTTTTAGGCCAAAATGCTTTGAAAGTAATGGAAACAACAAAAGCACATACTTTGTGTTATCTCCACTTGTAGCAAACACAGACAGCTCAAAATTTCACTGGATGTGTTGAAGACCAATACCCACAAATGTGATGTGAAATGGTTTTTCTCCCATGTTGCGTTTAAGAGAAAACAGCAAATGCACGTTTTAGGCCAAAATGCATTGAAAGCAATGGAAACAACAAAAGCGCATACTTTGTGTTATCTCCTCTTGTAGCAAACACAGACAGCTCAAAATTTCACTGGATGTGTTGAAGACCAATACCCACAAATGTGATGTGAAATGGTTTTTCTCCCATGTTGCGTTTAAGAGAAAACAGCAATTGCTCATTTTAGGCCAAAATGCATTGAAAGCAATGGAAACAACAAAAGTGCATACTTTGTGTTATCTCCTCTTGTAGCAAACACAGACAGCTCAAAATTTCACTGGATGTGTTGAAGACCAAGACCAACAAATGTGATGTGAAATGGTTTTTCTCCCATGTTGCGTTTAAGAGAAAACAGCAAATGCACGTTTTAGGCCAAAATGCATTGAAAGCAATGAAAACAACAAAAGCGCATACTTTGTGTTATCTCCTCTTGTAGCAAACACAGACAGCTCAAAATTTCACTGGATGTGTTGAAGACCAAGACCCACAAATGTGATGTGAAATGGTTTTTCTCCCATGTTGCGTTTAAGAGAAAACAGCAATTGCTCGTTTTAGGCAAAAATGCTTTGAAAGCAATGGAACCAACAAAAGCGCATACTTTGTGTTATCTCCTCTTGTAGCAAACACAGACAGCTCAAAATTTCACTGGATGTGTTGAAGACCAAGACCCACAAATGTGATGTGAAATGGTTTTTCTCCCATATTGCGTTTAAGAGAAAACAGCAATTGCACGTTTTAGGCCAAAATGCATTGAAAGCAATGGAAACAACAAAAGCGCATACTTTGTGTTATCTCCTCTTGTAGCAAACACAGGCAGCTCAAAATTTCACTGGATGTGTTGAAGACCAAGACCAACAAATGTGATGTGAAATGGTTTTTCTCCCATGTTGCATTTAAGAGAAAACAGCAAATGCACGTTTTAGGCCAAAATGCATTGAAAGCAATGGAAACAACAAAAGTGCATACGTTGTGTTATCTCCTCTTGTAGCAAACACAGACAGCTCAAAATTTCACTGGATGTGTTGAAGACCAAGACCAACAAATGTGATGTGAAATGGGTTTTCTCCCATGTTGCGTTTAAGAGAAAACAGCAAATGCACGTTTTAGGCCAAAATGCATTGAAAGCAATGGAAACAACAAAATTGCATACGTTGTGTTATCTCCTCTTGTAGCAAACACAGACAGCTCAAAATTTCACTGGATGTGTTGAAGACCAAGACCAACAAATGTGATGTGAAATGGTTTTTCTCCCATGTTGCGTTTAAGAGAAAACAGCAAATGCACGTTTTAGGCCAAAATGCATTGAAAGCAATGGAAACAACAAAAGTGCATACTTTGTGTTATCTCCTCTTGTAGCAAACACAGGCAGCTCAAAATTTCACTGGATGTGTTGAAGACCAAGACCAACAAATGTGATGTGAAATGGTTTTTCTCCCATGTTGCGTTTAAGAGAAAACAGCAAATGCACGTTTTAGGCCAAAATGCATTGAAAGCAATGGAAACAACAAAAGTGCATACTTTGTGTTATCTCCTCTTGTAGCAAACACAGACAGCTCAAAATTTCACTGGATGTGTTGAAGACCAAGACCAACAAATGTGATGTGAAATGGTTTTTCTCCCATGTTGCGTTTAAGAGAAAACAGCAAATGCACGTTTTAGGCCAAAATGCATTGAAAGCAATGGAAACAACAAAAGTGCATACGTTGTGTTATCTCCTCTTGTAGCAAACACAGACAGCTCAAAATTTCACTGGATGTGTTGAAGACCAAGACCCACAAATGTGATGTGAAATGGTTTTTCTCCCATATTGCGTTTAAGAGAAAACAGCAATTGCACGTTTTAGGCCAAAATGCATTGAAAGCAATGGAAACAACAAAAGCGCATACTTTGTGTTATCTCCTCTTGTAGCAAACACAGGCAGCTCAAAATTTCACTGGATGTGTTGAAGACCAAGACCAACAAATGTGATGTGAAATGGTTTTTCTCCCATGTTGCATTTAAGAGAAAACAGCAAATGCACGTTTTAGGCCAAAATGCATTGAAAGCAATGGAAACAACAAAAGTGCATACGTTGTGTTATCTCCTCTTGTAGCAAACACAGACAGCTCAAAATTTCACTGGATGTGTTGAAGACCAAGACCAACAAATGTGATGTGAAATGGTTTTTCTCCCATGTTGCGTTTAAGAGAAAACAGCAAATGCACGTTTTAGGCCAAAATGCTTTGAAAGCAATGGAAACAACAAAAGCGCATACTTTGTGTTATCTCCTTTTGTAGCAAACACAGGCAGCTCAAAATTTCACTGGATGTGTTGAAGACCAAGACCAACAAATGTGATGTGAAATGGTTTTTCTCCCATGTTGCGTTTAAGAGAAAAAAGCAAATGCACGTTTTAGGCCAAAATGCATTGAAAGCAATGGAACCAACAAAAGCGCATACTTTGTGTTATCTCCTCTTGTAGCAAACACAGACAGCTCAAAATTTCACTGGATGTGTTGAAGACCAAGACCCACAAATGTGATGTGAAATGGTTTTTCTCCCATATTGCGTTTAAGAGAAAACAGCAATTGCACGTTTTAGGCCAAAATGCATTGAAAGCAATGGAAATAACAAAAGCGCATACTTTGTGTTATCTCCTCTTGTAGCAAACACAGGCAGCTCAAAATTTCACTGGATGTGTTGAAGATCAAGACCAACAATGTGATGTGAAATGGTTTTTCTCCCATGTTGCATTTAAGAGAAAACAGCAAATGCACGTTTTAGGCCAAAATGCTTTGAAAGTAATGGAAACAACAAAAGCACATACTTTGTGTTATCTCCACTTGTAGCAAACACAGACAGCTCAAAATTTCACTGGATGTGTTGAAGACCAATACCCACAAATGTGATGTGAAATGGTTTTTCTCCCATGTTGCGTTTAAGAGAAAACAGCAAATGCACGTTTTAGGCCAAAATGCATTGAAAGCAATGGAAACAACAAAAGCGCATACTTTGTGTTATCTCCTCTTGTAGCAAACACAGACAGCTCAAAATTTCACTGGATGTGTTGAAGACCAATACCCACAAATGTGATGTGAAATGGTTTTTCTCCCATGTTGCGTTTAAGAGAAAACAGCAATTGCTCATTTTAGGCCAAAATGCATTGAAAGCAATGGAAACAACAAAAGTGCATACTTTGTGTTATCTCCTCTTGTAGCAAACACAGACAGCTCAAAATTTCACTGGATGTGTTGAAGACCAAGACCAACAAATGTGATGTGAAATGGTTTTTCTCCCATGTTGCGTTTAAGAGAAAACAGCAAATGCACGTTTTAGGCCAAAATGCATTGAAAGCAATGAAAACAACAAAAGCGCATACTTTGTGTTATCTCCTCTTGTAGCAAACACAGACAGCTCAAAATTTCACTGGATGTGTTGAAGACCAAGACCAACAAATGTGATGTGAAATGGTTTTTCTCCCATGTTGCGTTTAAGAGAAAACAGCAAATGCACGTTTTAGGCCAAAATGCTTTGAAAGCAATGGAAACAACAAAAGCGCATACTTTGTGTTATCTCCTTTTGTAGCAAACACAGGCAGCTCAAAATTTCACTGGATGTGTTGAAGACCAAGACCAACAAATGTGATGTGAAATGGTTTTTCTCCCATGTTGCGTTTAAGAGAAAAAAGCAAATGCACGTTTTAGGCCAAAATGCATTGAAAGCAATGGAACCAACAAAAGCGCATACTTTGTGTTATCTCCTCTTGTAGCAAACACAGACAGCTCAAAATTTCACTGGATGTGTTGAAGACCAAGACCCACAAATGTGATGTGAAATGGTTTTTCTCCCATATTGCGTTTAAGAGAAAACAGCAATTGCACGTTTTAGGCCAAAATGCATTGAAAGCAATGGAAATAACAAAAGCGCATACTTTGTGTTATCTCCTCTTGTAGCAAACACAGGCAGCTCAAAATTTCACTGGATGTGTTGAAGATCAAGACCAACAATGTGATGTGAAATGGTTTTTCTCCCATGTTGCATTTAAGAGAAAACAGCAAATGCACGTTTTAGGCCAAAATGCTTTGAAAGTAATGGAAACAACAAAAGCACATACTTTGTGTTATCTCCACTTGTAGCAAACACAGACAGCTCAAAATTTCACTGGATGTGTTGAAGACCAATACCCACAAATGTGATGTGAAATGGTTTTTCTCCCATGTTGCGTTTAAGAGAAAACAGCAAATGCACGTTTTAGGCCAAAATGCATTGAAAGCAATGGAAACAACAAAATTGCATACGTTGTGTTATCTCCTCTTGTAGCAAACACAGACAGCTCAAAATTTCACTGGATGTGTTGAAGACCAAGACCAACAAATGTGATGTGAAATGGTTTTTCTCCCATGTTGCGTTTAAGAGAATACAGCAAATGCACGTTTTAGGCCAAAATGCATTGAAAGCAATGGAAACAACAAAAGTGCATACTTTGTGTTATCTCCTCTTGTAGCAAACACAGGCAGCTCAAAATTTCACTGGATGTGTTGAAGACCAAGACCAACAAATGTGATGTGAAATGGTTTTTCTCCCATGTTGCATTTAAGAGAAAACAGCAAATGCACGTTTTAGGCCAAAATGCATTGAAAGCAATGGAAACAACAAAAGTGCATACGTTGTGTTATCTCCTCTTGTAGCAAACACAGACAGCTCAAAATTTCACTGGATGTGTTGAAGACCAAGACCAACAAATGTGATGTGAAATGGTTTTTCTCCCATGTTGCGTTTAAGAGAAAACAGCAAATGCACGTTTTAGGCCAAAATGCTTTGAAAGCAATGGAAACAACAAAAGCGCATACTTTGTGTTATCTCCTCTTGTAGCAAACACAGGCAGCTCAAAATTTCACTGGATGTGTTGAAGACCAAGACCAACAAATGTGATGTGAAATGGTTTTTCTCCCATGTTGCGTTTAAGAGAAAAAAGCAAATGCACGTTTTAGGCCAAAATGCATTGAAAGCAATGGAACCAACAAAAGCGCATACTTTGTGTTATCTCCTCTTGTAGCAAACACAGACAGCTCAAAATTTCACTGGATGTGTTGAAGACCAAGACCCACAAATGTGATGTGAAATGGTTTTTCTCCCATATTGCGTTTAAGAGAAAACAGCAATTGCACGTTTTAGGCCAAAATGCATTGAAAGCAATGGAAATAACAAAAGCGCATACTTTGTGTTATCTCCTCTTGTAGCAAACACAGGCAGCTCAAAATTTCACTGGATGTGTTGAAGATCAAGACCAACAATGTGATGTGAAATGGTTTTTCTCCCATGTTGCGTTTAAGAGAAAACAGCAAATGCACGTTTTAGGCCAAAATGCTTTGAAAGTAATGGAAACAACAAAAGCACATACTTTGTGTTATCTCCACTTGTAGCAAACACAGACAGCTCAAAATTTCACTGGATGTGTTGAAGACCAATACCCACAAATGTGATGTGAAATGGTTTTTCTCCCATGTTGCGTTTAAGAGAAAACAGCAAATGCACGTTTTAGGCCAAAATGCATTGAAAGCAATGGAAACAACAAAAGCGCATACTTTGTGTTATCTCCTCTTGTAGCAAACACAGACAGCTCAAAATTTCACTGGATGTGTTGAAGACCAATACCCACAAATGTGATGTGAAATGGTTTTTCTCCCATGTTGCGTTTAAGAGAAAACAGCAATTGCTCATTTTAGGCCAAAATGCATTGAAAGCAATGGAAACAACAAAAGTGCATACTTTGTGTTATCTCCTCTTGTAGCAAACACAGACAGCTCAAAATTTCACTGGATGTGTTGAAGACCAAGACCAACAAATGTGATGTGAAATGGTTTTTCTCCCATGTTGCGTTTAAGAGAAAACAGCAAATGCACGTTTTAGGCCAAAATGCATTGAAAGCAATGAAAACAACAAAAGCGCATACTTTGTGTTATCTCCTCTTGTAGCAAACACAGACAGCTCAAAATTTCACTGGATGTGTTGAAGACCAAGACCCACAAATGTGATGTGAAATGGTTTTTCTCCCATGTTGCGTTTAAGAGAAAACAGCAATTGCTCGTTTTAGGCAAAAATGCTTTGAAAGCAATGGAACCAACAAAAGCGCATACTTTGTGTTATCTCCTCTTGTAGCAAACACAGACAGCTCAAAATTTCACTGGATGTGTTGAAGACCAAGACCCACAAATGTGATGTGAAATGGTTTTTCTCCCATATTGCGTTTAAGAGAAAACAGCAATTGCACGTTTTAGGCCAAAATGCATTGAAAGCAATGGAAACAACAAAAGCGCATACTTTGTGTTATCTCCTCTTGTAGCAAACACAGGCAGCTCAAAATTTCACTGGATGTGTTGAAGACCAAGACCAACAAATGTGATGTGAAATGGTTTTTCTCCCATGTTGCATTTAAGAGAAAACAGCAAATGCACGTTTTAGGCCAAAATGCATTGAAAGCAATGGAAACAACAAAAGTGCATACGTTGTGTTATCTCCTCTTGTAGCAAACACAGACAGCTCAAAATTTCACTGGATGTGTTGAAGACCAAGACCAACAAATGTGATGTGAAATGGGTTTTCTCCCATGTTGCGTTTAAGAGAAAACAGCAAATGCACGTTTTAGGCCAAAATGCATTGAAAGCAATGGAAACAACAAAATTGCATACGTTGTGTTATCTCCTCTTGTAGCAAACACAGACAGCTCAAAATTTCACTGGATGTGTTGAAGACCAAGACCAACAAATGTGATGTGAAATGGTTTTTCTCCCATGTTGCGTTTAAGAGAAAACAGCAAATGCACGTTTTAGGCCAAAATGCATTGAAAGCAATGGAAACAACAAAAGTGCATACTTTGTGTTATCTCCTCTTGTAGCAAACACAGGCAGCTCAAAATTTCACTGGATGTGTTGAAGACCAAGACCAACAAATGTGATGTGAAATGGTTTTTCTCCCATGTTGCGTTTAAGAGAAAACAGCAAATGCACGTTTTAGGCCAAAATGCATTGAAAGCAATGGAAACAACAAAAGTGCATACTTTGTGTTATCTCCTCTTGTAGCAAACACAGACAGCTCAAAATTTCACTGGATGTGTTGAAGACCAAGACCAACAAATGTGATGTGAAATGGTTTTTCTCCCATGTTGCGTTTAAGAGAAAACAGCAAATGCACGTTTTAGGCCAAAATGCATTGAAAGCAATGGAAACAACAAAAGTGCATACGTTGTGTTATCTCCTCTTGTAGCAAACACAGACAGCTCAAAATTTCACTGGATGTGTTGAAGACCAAGACCCACAAATGTGATGTGAAATGGTTTTTCTCCCATGTTGCGTTTATGAGAAAACAGCAATTGCTCGTTTTAGGCCAAAATGCATTGAATGCAATGGAAACAACAGAAGTGCATACTTTGTGTTATCTCCTCTTGTAGCAAACACAGGCAGCTCAAAATTTCACTGGATGTGTTGAAGACCAAGACCAACAAATGTGATGTGAAATGGTTTTTCTCCCATGTTGCGTTTAAGAGAAAACAGCAAATGCACCTTTTAGGCCAAAATGCATTGAAAGCAATGGAAACAGCAAAAGTGCATACTTTGTGTTATCTCCTCTTGTAGCAAACACAGACAGCTCAAAATTTCACTGGATGTGTTGAAGACCAAGACCAACAAATGTGATGTGAAATGGTTTTTCTCCCATGTTGCGTTTAAGAGAAAACAGCAAATGCACGTTTTAGGCCAAAATGCATTGAAAGCAATGGAAACAACAAAAGCGCATACGTTGTGTTATCTCCTGTTGTAGCAAACACAGACAGCTCAAAATTTCACTGGATGTGTTGAAGACCAAGACCCACAAATGTGATGTGAAATGGTTTTTCTCCCATGTTGCGTTTAAGAGAAAACAGCAAATGCACGTTTTAGGCCAAAATGCATTGAAAGCAATGGAAACAACAAAAGCGCATACTTTGTGTTATCTCCTCTTGTAGCAAACACAGACAGCTCAAAATTTCACTGGATGTGTTGAAGACCAAGACCAACAAATGTGATGTGAAATGGTTTTTCTCCCATGTTGCGTTTAAGAGAAAACAGCAAATGCACGTTTTAGGCCAAAATGCTTTGAAAGCAATGGAAACAACAAAAGCGCATACTTTGTGTTATCTCCTCTTGTAGCAAACACAGGCAGCTCAAAATTTCACTGGATGTGTTGAAGACCAAGACCAACAAATGTGATGTGAAATGGTTTTTCTCCCATGTTGCGTTTAAGAGAAAAAAGCAAATGCACGTTTTAGGCCAAAATGCATTGAAAGCAATGGAACCAACAAAAGCACATACTTTGTGTTATCTCCTCTTGTAGCAAACACAGACAGCTCAAAATTTCACTGGATGTGTTGAAGACCAAGACCCACAAATGTGATGTGAAATGGTTTTTCTCCCATATTGCGTTTAAGAGAAAACAGCAATTGCACGTTTTAGGCCAAAATGCATTGAAAGCAATGGAAATAACAAAAGCGCATACTTTGTGTTATCTCCTCTTGTAGCAAACACAGGCAGCTCAAAATTTCACTGGATGTGTTGAAGATCAAGACCAACAATGTGATGTGAAATGGTTTTTCTCCCATGTTGCGTTTAAGAGAAAACAGCAAATGCACGTTTTAGGCCAAAATGCTTTGAAAGTAATGGAAACAACAAAAGCACATACTTTGTGTTATCTCCACTTGTAGCAAACACAGACAGCTCAAAATTTCACTGGATGTGTTGAAGACCAATACCCACAAATGTGATGTGAAATGGTTTTTCTCCCATGTTGCGTTTAAGAGAAAACAGCAAATGCACGTTTTAGGCCAAAATGCATTGAAAGCAATGGAAACAACAAAAGCGCATACTTTGTGTTATCTCCTCTTGTAGCAAACACAGACAGCTCAAAATTTCACTGGATGTGTTGAAGACCAATACCCACAAATGTGATGTGAAATGGTTTTTCTCCCATGTTGCGTTTAAGAGAAAACAGCAATTGCTCATTTTAGGCCAAAATGCATTGAAAGCAATGGAAACAACAAAAGTGCATACTTTGTGTTATCTCCTCTTGTAGCAAACACAGACAGCTCAAAATTTCACTGGATGTGTTGAAGACAAAGACCAACAAATGTGATGTGAAATGGTTTTTCTCCCATGTTGCGTTTAAGAGAAAACAGCAAATGCACGTTTTAGGCCAAAATGCATTGAAAGCAATGAAAACAACAAAAGCGCATACTTTGTGTTATCTCCTCTTGTAGCAAACACAGACAGCTCAAAATTTCACTGGATGTGTTGAAGACCAAGACCAACAAATGTGATGTGAAATGGTTTTTCTCCCATGTTGCGTTTAAGAGAAAACAGCAAATGCACGTTTTAGGCCAAAATGCATTGAAAGCAATGGAAACAACAAAAGTGCATACTTTGTGTTATCTCCTCTTGTAGCAAACACAGGCAGCTCAAAATTTCACTGGATGTGTTGAAGACCAAGACCAACAAATGTGATGTGAAATGGTTTTTCTCCCATGTTGCGTTTAAGAGAAAACAGCAAATGCACGTTTTAGGCCAAAATGCATTGAAAGCAATGGAAACAACAAAAGTGCATACTTTGTGTTATCTCCTCTTGTAGCAAACACAGACAGCTCAAAATTTCACTGGATGTGTTGAAGACCAAGACCAACAAATGTGATGTGAAATGGTTTTTCTCCCATGTTGCGTTTAAGAGAAAACAGCAAATGCACGTTTTAGGCCAAAATGCATTGAAAGCAATGGAAACAACAAAAGTGCATACGTTGTGTTATCTCCTCTTGTAGCAAACACAGACAGCTCAAAATTTCACTGGATGTGTTGAAGACCAAGACCCACAAATGTGATGTGAAATGGTTTTTCTCCCATGTTGCGTTTATGAGAAAACAGCAATTGCTCGTTTTAGGCCAAAATGCATTGAATGCAATGGAAACAACAGAAGTGCATACTTTGTGTTATCTCCTCTTGTAGCAAACACAGGCAGCTCAAAATTTCACTGGATGTGTTGAAGACCAAGACCAACAAATGTGATGTGAAATGGTTTTTCTCCCATGTTGCGTTTAAGAGAAAACAGCAAATGCACCTTTTAGGCCAAAATGCATTGAAAGCAATGGAAACAGCAAAAGTGCATACTTTGTGTTATCTCCTCTTGTAGCAAACACAGACAGCTCAAAATTTCACTGGATGTGTTGAAGACCAAGACCAACAAATGTGATGTGAAATGGTTTTTCTCCCATGTTGCGTTTAAGAGAAAACAGCAAATGCACGTTTTAGGCCAAAATGCATTGAAAGCAATGGAAACAACAAAAGCGCATACGTTGTGTTATCTCCTGTTGTAGCAAACACAGACAGCTCAAAATTTCACTGGATGTGTTGAAGACCAAGACCCACAAATGTGATGTGAAATGGTTTTTCTCCCATGTTGCGTTTAAGAGAAAACAGCAAATGCACGTTTTAGGCCAAAATGCATTGAAAGCAATGGAAACAACAAAAGCGCATACTTTGTGTTATCTCCTCTTGTAGCAAACACAGACAGCTCAAAATTTCACTGGATGTGTTGAAGACCAAGACCAACAAATGTGATGTGAAATGGTTTTTCTCCCATGTTGCGTTTAAGAGAAAACAGCAAATGCACGTTTTAGGCCAAAATGCTTTGAAAGCAATGGAAACAACAAAAGCGCATACTTTGTGTTATCTCCTCTTGTAGCAAACACAGGCAGCTCAAAATTTCACTGGATGTGTTGAAGACCAAGACCAACAAATGTGATGTGAAATGGTTTTTCTCCCATGTTGCGTTTAAGAGAAAAAAGCAAATGCACGTTTTAGGCCAAAATGCATTGAAAGCAATGGAACCAACAAAAGCGCATACTTTGTGTTATCTCCTCTTGTAGCAAACACAGACAGCTCAAAATTTCACTGGATGTGTTGAAGACCAAGACCCACAAATGTGATGTGAAATGGTTTTTCTCCCATATTGCGTTTAAGAGAAAACAGCAATTGCACGTTTTAGGCCAAAATGCATTGAAAGCAATGGAAATAACAAAAGCGCATACTTTGTGTTATCTCCTCTTGTAGCAAACACAGGCAGCTCAAAATTTCACTGGATGTGTTGAAGATCAAGACCAACAATGTGATGTGAAATGGTTTTTCTCCCATGTTGCGTTTAAGAGAAAACAGCAAATGCACGTTTTAGGCCAAAATGCTTTGAAAGTAATGGAAACAACAAAAGCACATACTTTGTGTTATCTCCACTTGTAGCAAACACAGACAGCTCAAAATTTCACTGGATGTGTTGAAGACCAATACCCACAAATGTGATGTGAAATGGTTTTTCTCCCATGTTGCGTTTAAGAGAAAACAGCAAATGCACGTTTTAGGCCAAAATGCATTGAAAGCAATGGAAACAACAAAAGCGCATACTTTGTGTTATCTCCTCTTGTAGCAAACACAGACAGCTCAAAATTTCACTGGATGTGTTGAAGACCAATACCCACAAATGTGATGTGAAATGGTTTTTCTCCCATGTTGCGTTTAAGAGAAAACAGCAATTGCTCATTTTAGGCCAAAATGCATTGAAAGCAATGGAAACAACAAAAGTGCATACTTTGTGTTATCTCCTCTTGTAGCAAACACAGACAGCTCAAAATTTCACTGGATGTGTTGAAGACCAAGACCAACAAATGTGATGTGAAATGGTTTTTCTCCCATGTTGCGTTTAAGAGAAAACAGCAAATGCACGTTTTAGGCCAAAATGCATTGAAAGCAATGAAAACAACAAAAGCGCATACTTTGTGTTATCTCCTCTTGTAGCAAACACAGACAGCTCAAAATTTCACTGGATGTGTTGAAGACCAAGACCAACAAATGTGATGTGAAATGGTTTTTCTCCCATGTTGCGTTTAAGAGAAAACAGCAAATGCACGTTTTAGGCCAAAATGCATTGAAAGCAATGGAAACAACAAAAGTGCATACTTTGTGTTATCTCCTCTTGTAGCAAACACAGGCAGCTCAAAATTTCACTGGATGTGTTGAAGACCAAGACCAACAAATGTGATGTGAAATGGTTTTTCTCCCATGTTGCGTTTAAGAGAAAACAGCAAATGCACGTTTTAGGCCAAAATGCATTGAAAGCAATGGAAACAACAAAATTGCATACGTTGTGTTATCTCCTCTTGTAGCAAACACAGACAGCTCAAAATTTCACTGGATGTGTTGAAGACCAAGACCAACAAATGTGATGTGAAATGGTTTTTCTCCCATGTTGCGTTTAAGAGAAAACAGCAAATGCACGTTTTAGGCCAAAATGCATTGAAAGCAATGGAAACAACAAAAGTGCATACTTTGTGTTATCTCCTCTTGTAGCAAACACAGGCAGCTCAAAATTTCACTGGATGTGTTGAAGACCAAGACCAACAAATGTGATGTGAAATGGTTTTTCTCCCATGTTGCATTTAAGAGAAAACAGCAAATGCACGTTTTAGGCCAAAATGCATTGAAAGCAATGGAAACAACAAAAGCGCATACTTTGTGTTATCTCCTCTTGTAGCAAACACAGGCAGCTCAAAATTTCACTGGATGTGTTGAAGACCAAGACCAACAAATGTGATGTGAAATGGTTTTTCTCCCATGTTGCGTTTAAGAGAAAAAAGCAAATGCACGTTTTAGGCCAAAATGCATTGAAAGCAATGGAACCAACAAAAGCGCATACTTTGTGTTATCTCCTCTTGTAGCAAACACAGACAGCTCAAAATTTCACTGGATGTGTTGAAGACCAAGACCCACAAATGTGATGTGAAATGGTTTTTCTCCCATATTGCGTTTAAGAGAAAACAGCAATTGCACGTTTTAGGCCAAAATGCATTGAAAGCAATGGAAATAACAAAAGCGCATACTTTGTGTTATCTCCTCTTGTAGCAAACACAGGCAGCTCAAAATTTCACTGGATGTGTTGAAGATCAAGACCAACAATGTGATGTGAAATGGTTTTTCTCCCATGTTGCGTTTAAGAGAAAACAGCAAATGCACGTTTTAGGCCAAAATGCTTTGAAAGTAATGGAAACAACAAAAGCACATACTTTGTGTTATCTCCACTTGTAGCAAACACAGACAGCTCAAAATTTCACTGGATGTGTTGAAGACCAATACCCACAAATGTGATGTGAAATGGTTTTTCTCCCATGTTGCGTTAAAGAGAAAACAGCAAATGCACGTTTTAGGCCAAAATGCATTGAAAGCAATGGAAACAACAAAAGCGCATACTTTGTGTTATCTCCTCTTGTAGCAAACACAGACAGCTCAAAATTTCACTGGATGTGTTGAAGACCAATACCCACAAATGTGATGTGAAATGGTTTTTCTCCCATGTTGCGTTTAAGAGAAAACAGCAATTGCTCATTTTAGGCCAAAATGCATTGAAAGCAATGGAAACAACAAAAGTGCATACTTTATGTTATCTCCTCTTGTAGCAAACACAGACAGCTCAAAATTTCACTGGATGTGTTGAAGACCAAGACCAACAAATGTGATGTGAAATGGTTTTTCTCCCATGTTGCGTTTAAGAGAAAACAGCAAATGCACGTTTTAGGCCAAAATGCATTGAAAGCAATGAAAACAACAAAAGCGCATACTTTGTGTTATCTCCTCTTGTAGCAAACACAGACAGCTCAAAATTTCACTGGATGTGTTGAAGACCAAGACCAACAAATGTGATGTGAAATGGTTTTTCTCCCATGTTGCGTTTAAGAGAAAACAGCAAATGCACGTTTTAGGCCAAAATGCATTGAAAGCAATGGAAACAACAAAAGTGCATACTTTGTGTTATCTCCTCTTGTAGCAAACACAGGCAGCTCAAAATTTCACTGGATGTGTTGAAGACCAAGACCAACAAATGTGATGTGAAATGGTTTTTCTCCCATGTTGCGTTTAAGAGAAAACAGCAAATGCACGTTTTAGGCCAAAATGCATTGAAAGCAATGGAAACAACAAAATTGCATACGTTGTGATATCTCCTCTTGTAGCAAATACAGACAGCTCAAAATTTCACTGGATGTGTTGAAGACCAAGACCAACAAATGTGATGTGAAATGGTTTTTCTCCCATGTTGCGTTTAAGAGAAAACAGCAAATGCACGTTTTAGGCCAAAATGCATTGAAAGCAATGGAAACAACAAAAGTGCATACTTTGTGTTATCTCCTCTTGTAGCAAACACAGGCAGCTCAAAATTTCACTGGATGTGTTGAAGACCAAGACCAACAAATGTGATGTGAAATGGTTTTTCTCCCATGTTGCATTTAAGAGAAAACAGCAAATGCACGTTTTAGGCCAAAATGCATTGAAAGCAATGGAAACAACAAAAGTGCATACGTTGTGTTATCTCCTCTTGTAGCAAACACAGACAGCTCAAAATTTCACTGGATGTGTTGAAGACCAAGACCAACAAATGTGATGTGAAATGGTTTTTCTCCCATGTTGCGTTTAAGAGAAAAAAGCAAATGCACGTTTTAGGCCAAAATGCATTGAAAGCAATGGAACCAACAAAAGCGCATACTTTGTGTTATCTCCTCTTGTAGCAAACACAGACAGCTCAAAATTTCACTGGATGTGTTGAAGACCAAGACCCACAAATGTGATGTGAAATGGTTTTTCTCCCATATTGCGTTTAAGAGAAAACAGCAATTGCACGTTTTAGGCCAAAATGCATTGAAAGCAATGGAAATAACAAAAGCGCATACTTTGTGTTATCTCCTCTTGTAGCAAACACAGGCAGCTCAAAATTTCACTGGATGTGTTGAAGATCAAGACCAACAATGTGATGTGAAATGGTTTTTCTCCCATGTTGCGTTTAAGAGAAAACAGCAAATGCACGTTTTAGGCCAAAATGCTTTGAAAGTAATGGAAACAACAAAAGCACATACTTTGTGTTATCTCCACTTGTAGCAAACACAGACAGCTCAAAATTTCACTGGATGTGTTGAAGACCAATACCCACAAATGTGATGTGAAATGGTTTTTCTCCCATGTTGCGTTTAAGAGAAAACAGCAAATGCACGTTTTAGGCCAAAATGCATTGAAAGCAATGGAAACAACAAAAGTGCATACTTTGTGTTATCTCCTCTTGTAGCAAACACAGGCAGCTCAAAATTTCACTGGATGTGTTGAAGACCAAGACCAACAAATGTGATGTGAAATGGTTTTTCTCCCATGTTGCGTTTAAGAGAAAACAGCAAATGCACGTTTTAGGCCAAAATGCATTGAAAGCAATGGAAACAACAAAATTGCATACGTTGTGTTATCTCCTCTTGTAGCAAACACAGACAGCTCAAAATTTCACTGGATGTGTTGAAGACCAAGACCAACAAATGTGATGTGAAATGGTTTTTCTCCCATGTTGCGTTTAAGAGAAAACAGCAAATGCACGTTTTAGGCCAAAATGCATTGAAAGCAATGGAAACAACAAAAGTGCATACTTTGTGTTATCTCCTCTTGTAGCAAACACAGGCAGCTCAAAATTTCACTGGATGTGTTGAAGACCAAGACCAACAAATGTGATGTGAAATGGTTTTTCTCACATGTTGCATTTAAGAGAAAACAGCAATGCACGTTTTAGGCCAAAATGCATTGAAAGCAATGGAAACAACAAAAGTGCATACGTTGTGTTATCTCCTCTTGTAGCAAACACAGACAGCTCAAAATTTCACTGGATGTGTTGAAGACCAAGACCAACAAATGTGATGTGAAATGGTTTTTCTCCCATGTTGCGTTTAAGAGAAAACAGCAAATGCACTTTTTAGGCCAAAATGCTTTGAAAGCAATGGAAACAACAAAAGCGCATACTTTGTGTTATCTCCTCTTGTAGCAAACACAGGCAGCTCAAAATTTCACTGGATGTGTTGAAGACCAAGACCAACAAATGTGATGTGAAATGGTTTTTCTCCCATGTTGCGTTTAAGAGAAAAAAGCAAATGCACGTTTTAGGCCAAAATGCATTGAAAGCAATGGAACCAACAAAAGCGCATACTTTGTGTTATCTCCTCTTGTAGCAAACACAGACAGCTCAAAATTTCACTGGATGTGTTGAAGACCAAGACCCACAAATGTGATGTGAAATGGTTTTTCTCCCATATTGCGTTTAAGAGAAAACAGCAATTGCACGTTTTAGGCCAAAATGCATTGAAAGCAATGGAAATAACAAAAGCGCATACTTTGTGTTATCTCCTCTTGTAGCAAACACAGGCAGCTCAAAATTTCACTGGATGTGTTGAAGATCAAGACCAACAATGTGATGTGAAATGGTTTTTCTCCCATGTTGCGTTTAAGAGAAAACAGCAAATGCACGTTTTAGGCCAAAATGCTTTGAAAGTAATGGAAACAACAAAAGCACATACTTTGTGTTATCTCCACTTGTAGCAAACACAGACAGCTCAAAATTTCACTGGATGTGTTGAAGACCAATACACACAAATGTGATGTGAAATGGTTTTTCTCCCATGTTGCGTTTAAGAGAAAACAGCAAATGCACGTTTTAGGCCAAAATGCATTGAAAGCAATGGAAACAACAAAAGCGCATACTTTGTGTTATCTCCTCTTGTAGCAAACACAGACAGCTCAAAATTTCACTGGATGTGTTGAAGACCAATACCCACAAATGTGATGTGAAATGGTTTTTCTCCCATGTTGCGTTTAAGAGAAAACAGCAATTGCTCATTTTAGGCCAAAATGCATTGAAAGCAATGGAAACAACAAAAGTGCATACTTTGTGTTATCTCCTCTTGTAGCAAACACAGACAGCTCAAAATTTCACTGGATGTGTTGAAGACCAAGACCAACAAATGTGATGTGAAATGGTTTTTCTCCCATGTTGCGTTTAAGAGAAAACAGCAAATGCACGTTTTAGGCCAAAATGCATTGAAAGCAATGAAAACAACAAAAGCGCATACTTTGTGTTATCTCCTCTTGTAGCAAACACAGACAGCTCAAAATTTCACTGGATGTGTTGAAGACCAAGACCCACAAATGTGATGTGAAATGGTTTTTCTCCCATATTGCGTTTAAGAGAAAACAGCAATTGCACATTTTAGGCCAAAATGCATTGAAAGCAATGGAAACAACAAAAGCGCATACTTTGTGTTATCTCCTCTTGTAGCAAACACAGGCAGCTCAAAATTTCACTGGATGTGTTGAAGACCAAGACCAACAAATGTGATGTGAAATGGTTTTTCTCCCATGTTGCATTTAAGAGAAAACAGCAAATGCACGTTTTAGGCCAAAATGCATTGAAAGCAATGGAAACAACAAAAGTGCATACGTTGTGTTATCTCCTCTTGTAGCAAACACAGACAGCTCAAAATTTCACTGGATGTGTTGAAGACCAAGACCAACAAATGTGATGTGAAATGGGTTTTCTCCCATGTTGCGTTTAAGAGAAAACAGCAAATGCACGTTTTAGGCCAAAATGCATTGAAAGCAATGGAAACAACAAAATTGCATACGTTGTGTTATCTCCTCTTGTAGCAAACACAGACAGCTCAAAATTTCTCTGGATGTGTTGAAGACCAAGACCAACAAATGTGATGTGAAATGGTTTTTCTCCCATGTTGCGTTTAAGAGAAAACAGCAAATGCACGTTTTAGGCCAAAATGCATTGAAAGCAATGGAAACAACAAAAGTGCATACTTTGTGTTATCTCCTCTTGTAGCAAACACAGGCAGCTCAAAATTTCACTGGATGTGTTGAAGACCAAGACCAACAAATGTGATGTGAAATGGTTTTTCTCCCATGTTGCGTTTAAGAGAAAACAGCAAATGCACGTTTTAGGCCAAAATGCATTGAAAGCAATGGAAACAACAAAAGTGCATACTTTGTGTTATCTCCTCTTGTAGCAAACACAGACAGCTCAAAATTTCACTGGATGTGTTGAAGACCAAGACCAACAAATGTGATGTGAAATGGTTTTTCTCCCATGTTACGTTTAAGAGAAAACAGCAAATGCACGTTTTAGGCCAAAATGCATTGAAAGCAATGGAAACAACAAAAGTGCATACGTTGTGTTATCTCCTCTTGTAGCAAACACAGACAGCTCAAAATTTCACTGGATGTGTTGAAGACCAAGACCCACAAATGTGATGTGAAATGGTTTTTCTCCCATGTTGCGTTTAAGAGAAAACAGCAATTGCTCGTTTTAGGCCAAAATGCATTGAATGCAATGGAAACAACAGAAGTGCATACTTTGTGTTATCTCCTCTTGTAGCAAACACAGGCAGCTCAAAATTTCACTGGATGTGTTGAAGACCAAGACCAACAAATGTGATGTGAAATGGTTTTTCTCCCATGTTGCGTTTAAGAGAAAACAGCAAATGCACCTTTTAGGCCAAAATGCATTGAAAGCAATGGAAACAGCAAAAGTGCATACTTTGTGTTATCTCCTCTTGTAGCAAACACAGACAGCTCAAAATTTCACTGGATGTGTTGAAGACCAAGACCAACAAATGTGATGTGAAATGGTTTTTCTCCCATGTTGCGTTTAAGAGAAAACAGCAAATGCACGTTTTAGGCCAAAATGCATTGAAAGCAATGGAAACAACAAAAGCGCATACGTTGTGTTATCTCCTGTTGTAGCAAACACAGACAGCTCAAAATTTCACTGGATGTGTTGAAGACCAAGACCCACAAATGTGATGTGAAATGGTTTTTCTCCCATGTTGCGTTTAAGAGAAAACAGCAAATGCACGTTTTAGGCCAAAATGCATTGAAAGCAATGGAAACAACAAAAGCGCATACTTTGTGTTATCTCCTCTTGTAGCAAACACAGACAGCTCAAAATTTCACTGGATGTGTTGAAGACCAAGACCAACAAATGTGATGTGAAATGGTTTTTCTCCCATGTTGCGTTTAAGAGAAAACAGCAAATGCACGTTTTAGGCCAAAATGCTTTGAAAGCAATGGAAACAACAAAAGCGCATACTTTGTGTTATCTCCTCTTGTAGCAAACACAGGCAGCTCAAAATTTCACTGGATGTGTTGAAGACCAAGACCAACAAATGTGATGTGAAATGGTTTTTCTCCCATGTTGCGTTTAAGAGAAAACAGCAAATGCACGTTTTAGGCCAAAATGCTTTGAAAGCAATGGAAACAACAAAAGCGCATACTTTGTGTTATCTCCTCTTGTAGCAAACACAGACAGCTCAAAATTTCACTGGATGTGTTGAAGACCAAGACCCACAAATGTGATGTGAAATGTTTTTTCTCCCATGTTGCGTTTAAGAGAAAACAGCAATTGCTCGTTTTAGGCAAAAATGCATTGAAAGCAATGGAACCAACAAAAGCGCATACTTTGTGTTATCTCCTCTTGTAGCAAACACAGACAGCTCAAAATTTCCCTGGATGAGTTGAAGACCAAGACCCACAAATGTGATGTGAAATGGTTTTTCTCCCATGTTGCGTTTAAGAGAAAACAGCAAATGCACGTTTTAGGCCAAAATGCATTGAAAGCAATGGAAACAACAAAAGCGCATACTTTGAGTTATCTTCTCTTGTAGCAAACACAGACAGCTCAAAATTTCACTGGATGTGTTGAAGACCAAGACCAACAAATGTGATGTGAAATGGTTTTTCTCCCATGTTGCGTTTAAGAGAAAACAGCAAATGCACGTTTTAGGCCAAAATGCTTTGAAAGCAATGGAAACAACAAAAGCGCATACTTTGTGTTATCTCCACTTGTAGCAAACACAGACAGCTCAAAATTTCACTGGATGTGTTGAAGACCAATACCCACAAATGTGATGTGAAATGGTTTTTCTCCCATGTTGCGTTTAAGAGAAAACAGCATTTGCTCATTTTAGGCCAAAATGCATTGAAAGCAATGGAAACAACAAAAGTGCATACTTTGTGTTATCTCCTCTTGTAGCAAACACAGACAGCTCAAAATTTCACTGGATGTGTTGAAGTCCAAGACCAACAAATGTGATGTGAAATGGTTTTTCTCCCATGTTGCGTTTAAGAGAAAACAGCAAATGCACGTTTTAGGCCAAAATGCATTGAAAGCAATGAAAACAACAAAAGCGCATACTTTGTGTTATCTCCTCTTGTAGCAAACACAGACAGCTCAAAATTTCACTGGATGTGTTGAAGACCAAGACCCACAAATGTGATGTGAAATGGTTTTTCTCCCATTTTGCGTTTAAGAGAAAACAGCAATTTGCTCGTTTTAGGCAAAAATGAATTGAAAGCAATGGAACCAACAAAAGCGCATACTTTGTGTTATCTCCTCTTGTAGCAAACACAGACAGCTCAAAATTTCACTGGATGTGTTGAAGACCAAGACCCACAAATGTGATGTGAAATGGTTTTTCTCCCATATTGCGTTTAAGAGAAAACAGCAATTGCACGTTTTAGGCCAAAATGCATTGAAAGCAATGGAAACAACAAAAGCGCATACTTTGTGTTATCTCCTCTTGTAGCAAACACAGGCAGCTCAAAATTTCACTGGATGTGTTGAAGACCAAGACCAACAATGTGATGTGAAATGGTTTTTCTCCCATGTTGCGTTTAAGAGAAAACAGCAAATGCACGTTTTAGGCCAAAATGCATTGAAAGCAATGGAAACAACAAAAGTGCATACGTTGTGTTATCTCCTCTTGTAGCAAACACAGACAGCTCAAAATTTCACTGGATGTGTTGAAGACCAAGACCCACAAATGTGATGTGAAATGGTTTTTCTCCCATGTTGCGTTTAAGAGAAAACAGCAATTGCTCGTTTTAGGCCAAAATGCATTGAAAGCAATGGAACCAACAAAAGCGCATACTTTGTGTTATCTCCTCTTGTAGCAAACACAGACAGCTCAAAATTTCACTGGATGAGTTGAAGACCAAGACCCACAAATGTGATGTGAAATGGTTTTTCTCCCATGTTGCGTTTAAGAGAAAACAGCAAATGCACGTTTTAGGCCAAAATGCATTGAAAGCAATGGAAACAACAAAAGCGCATACTTTGAGTTATCTTCTCTTGTAGCAAACACAGGCAGCTCAAAATTTCACTGGATGTGTTGAAGACCAATACCCACAAATGTGATGAGAAATGGTTTTTCTCCCATGTTGCGTTTAAGAGAAAAAAGCAAATGCACGTTTTAGGCCAAAATGCATTGAAAGCAATGGAACCAACAAAAGCGCATACGTTGTGTTATCTCCTCTTGTAGCAAACACAGACAGCTCAAAATTTCACTGGATGTGTTGAAGACCAAGACCCACAAATGTGATGTGAAATGGTTTTTCTCCCATGTTGCGTTTAAGAGAAAACAGCAAATGCACGTTTTAGGCCAAAATGCATTGAAAGCAATGGAAACAACAAAAGCGCATACTTTGTGTTATCTCCTCTTGTAGCAAACACAGACAGCTCAAAATTTCACTGGATGTGTTGAAGACCAAGACCAACAAATGTGATGTGAAATGGTTTTTCTCCCATGTTGCGTTTAAGAGAAAACAGCAAATGCACGTTTTAGGCCAAAA
>JAUIMM010003966.1:0-22207 GCA_031769625.1 Taudactylus pleione
ATTATATAGGAGATTATGTGAATATATAGTTACATTATATAGGAGTAAATATGAATATATAGTTACATTATATAGGAGATTATGTGAATATATAGTTACATTATATAGGAGATTATGTGAATATATAGTTACATTATATAGGAGTATATGTGAATATATAGTTACATTATGTAGTAGGTTATGTGAGTACATGGTGACATTATATAAGTGTTTATGTGAATATATAGTTACATTATATAGGATATTATGCTAATATATAGTTACGTTATATATGAGTATATGTGAATATATTGTTACATTATATAGGAGATTATGTGAATATATAGTTACATTATATAGCAGTAAATGTGAATACATAGTTACATTATATAGGAGATAATTTGAATATATAGTTACATTATAGAGGAGAATAGGTGAATATATAGTTACATTATATAGGAGATTATGTGAATATATAGTTACATTATATAGGAGATTATGTGAATATATAGTTACATTATATAGGAGATTATGTGAATATATAGTTACATTATATAGGAGTATATGTGAATATATAGTTACATTATATAGTAGATTAAGTGAGTACATGGTGACATTATATAAGTGTTTATGTGAATATATAGTTACATTATATAGGATATTATGTTAATATATAGTTACATTATATAGGAGTATATGTGAATATATAGTTACATTATATAGATTATGTGAATATATAGTTACATTATATAGGTGTATATGTGAGTACATGGTGACATTATATAAGTGTATATGTAAATATATAGTTACATTATATAGGAGTATATGTGAATACATAGTTACATTATATAGGAGTCTATGTGAATATATAGTTACATTATATAGGAGATTATGTAAATATATAGTTACATTTTAGAGGAGTATATATGAATATATAGTTACATTATATTGGAGATTATGTGAATATATAGTTACATTATATAGGAGATTATGTGAAAATATAGTTACATTATATAGGAGTGTATGTGAATATATAGTTACATTATATAGAATATATGTGAATATATAGTTACATTATATAAGAGATTATGTGAGTACATGGTGACATTATATAAGTGTTTATGTGAATATATAGTTACATTATATAGGAGTATATGTGAATACATAGTTACATTATATAGGAGATTATGTGAATATATAGTTACATTATAGAGGAGTATATGTGAATATATAGTTACATTATATAGTAGATTATGTGAATATATAGTTACATTATATAGGAGTATATGTGATATATAGTTACATTATATAGGAGATTATGTGAATATATAGTTACATTATATGGGAGATTATGTGAATATATAGTTACATTATATAGGAGATTATGTGAATATATAGTTACATTATATAGGAGTATATGTGAATATATAGTTACATTATGTACTAGGTTATGTGAGTACATGGTGACATTATATAAGTGTTTATGTGAATATATAGTTACATTATATAGGATATTATGCTAATATATAGTTACATTATATATGAGTATATGTGAATATATTGTTACATTACATAGGAGATTATGTGAATATATAGTTACATTATATAGGTGTATATGTGAGTACATGGTGACATTATATAAGTGTATATGTGAATATATAGTTACATTACATAGCAGTATATGTGAATACATAGTTACATTATATAGGAGATTTTGTGAATATATAGTTACATTATAGAGGAGTATATGTGAATATATAGTTACATTACATAGTAGATTATGTGAATATATAGTTACATTATATAGGAGTATATGTGAATATATAGTTACATTATATAGGAGATTATGTGAATATATAGTTACATTATATAGGAGATTATGTGAATATATAGTTACATTATATAGGAGTATATGTGAATATATAGTTACATTATATAGTAGATTATGTGAGTACATGGTGACATTATATAAGTGTTTATGTGAATATATAGTTACATTATATAGTATATTATGTTAATATATAGTTACATTATATAGGAGTATATGTGAATATATAGTTACATTATATAGATTATGTGAATATATAGTTACATTATATAGGTGTATATGTGAGTACATGGTGACATTATATAAGTGTATATGTGAATATATAGTTACATTATATAGCAGTATATGTGAATACATAGTTACATTATATAGGAGATTATTTGAATATATAGTTACATTATATAGGAGTATATGTGAATATATAGTTACATTATATAGTAGATTATGTGAATATATAGTTACATTATATAGGAGTATATGTGAATATATAGTTACATTATATAGGAGATTATGTGAATATATATTTACATTATATAGGAGTATATGTGAATATATAGTTACATTATATAGTAGATTATGTGAGAACATGGTGACATTATATAAGTGTTTATGTGAATATATAGTTACATTATATAGGATATTATGTTAATATATAGTTACATTATATAGGAGTATATGTGATTATATAGTTACATTATATAGGTGTATATGTGAGTACATGGTGGCATTATATAAGTATATATGTGAATACATAGTTACATTATATAGGAGTATATGTGTATATATAGTTACATTATATAGGAGATTATGTAAATATATAGTTACATTATAGAGGAGTATATGTGAATATATAGTTACATTATATAGTCGATTATGTGAATATATAGTTACATTATATAGGAGTATATGTGAATATATAGTTACATTATATAGGAGATTATGTGAATATATAGTTACATTATATAGGAGATTATGTGAATATATTGTTACATTATATAGGAGATTATGTGAATATATATTTACATTATATAGGAGTATATGTGAATATATAGTTACATTATATAGTAGATTATGTGAGAACATGGTGACATTATATAAGTGTTTATGTGAATATATAGTTACATTATATAGGATATTATGTTAATATATAGTTACATTATATAGGAGTATATGTGAATATATAGTTACATTATATAGGTGTATATGTGAGTACATGGTGACATTATATAAGTATATATGTGAATACATAGTTACATTATATAGGAGTATATGTGTATATATAGTTACATTATATAGGAGATTACGTAAATATATAGTTACATTATAGAGGAGTATATGTGAATATATAGTTACATTATATAGTCGATTATGTGAATATATAGTTACATTATATAGGAGTATATGTGAATATATAGTTACATTATATAGGAGATTATGTGAATATATAGTTACATTATATAGGAGTATATGTGTATATATAGTTACATTATATAGGAGATTATGTAAATATATAGTTACATTATAGAGGAGTATATGTGAATATATAGTTACATTATATAGTCGATTATGTGAATATATAGTTACATTATATAGGAGTATATGTGAATATATAGTTACATTATATAGGAGATTATGTGAATATATAGTTACATTATATAGGAGATTATGTGAATATATTGTTACATTATATAGTAGATTATGTGAATATATAGTTACATTATATAGGAGTATATGTGAATATATAGTTACATTATATAGTAGATTATGTGAGTACATGGTGACATTATATAAGTGTTTATGTGAATATATAGTTACATTATATAGGATATTATGTTAATATATAGTTACATTATATAGGAGTATATGTGAATATATAGTTACATTATATAGATTATGTGAATATATAGTTACATTATATAGGTGTATATGTGAGCACATGGTGACATTATATAAGTGTATATGTGAATACATAGTTACATTATATAGGAGTATATGTGAATATATAGTTACATTATATAGGAGATTATGTAAATATATAGTTACATTATAGAGGAGTATATGTGAATATATAGTTACATTATATAGTAGATTATGTGAATATATAGTTACATTATATAGGAGTATATGTGAATATATAGTTACATTATATAGGAGATTATGTGAATATATAGTTACATTATATAGGAGTATATGTGTATATATAGTTACATTATATAGGAGATTATGTGAACATATAGTTACGTTATATAGGAGTATATGTGAATACATAGTTACATTATATAGAAGTATATGTGAATATATAGTTACATTATATAGGAGATTATGTGAATATATAGTTACATTATATAGGAGATTATGTGAATATATAGTTACATTATATAGGAGATTATGTGAATATATAGTTACATTATATAGGAGTATATGTGAATATATAGTTACATTATGTAGTAGGTTATGTGAGTACATGGTGACATTATATAAGTGTTTATGTGAATATATAGTTACATTATATAGGATATTATGTTAATATATAGTTACATTATATAGGAGTATATGTGAATATATAGTTACATTATATAGGTGTATATGTGAGTACATGGTGACATTATATAAGTATATATGTGAATACATAGTTACATTATATAGGAGTATATGTGTATATATAGTTACATTATATAGGAGATTACGTAAATATATAGTTACATTATAGAGGAGTATATGTGAATATATAGTTACATTATATAGTCGATTATGTGAATATATAGTTACATTATATAGGAGTATATGTGAATATATAGTTACATTATATAGGAGATTATGTGAATATATAGTTACATTATATAGGAGTATATGTGTATATATAGTTACATTATATAGGAGATTATGTAAATATATAGTTACATTATAGAGGAGTATATGTGAATATATAGTTACATTATATAGTCGATTATGTGAATATATAGTTACATTATATAGGAGTATATGTGAATATATAGTTACATTATATAGGAGATTATGTGAATATATAGTTACATTATATAGGAGATTATGTGAATATATTGTTACATTATATAGTAGATTATGTGAATATATAGTTACATTATATAGGAGTATATGTGAATATATAGTTACATTATATAGTAGATTATGTGAGTACATGGTGACATTATATAAGTGTTTATGTGAATATATAGTTACATTATATAGGATATTATGTTAATATATAGTTACATTATATAGGAGTATATGTGAATATATAGTTACATTATATAGATTATGTGAATATATAGTTACATTATATAGGTGTATATGTGAGCACATGGTGACATTATATAAGTGTATATGTGAATACATAGTTACATTATATAGGAGTATATGTGAATATATAGTTACATTATATAGGAGATTATGTAAATATATAGTTACATTATAGAGGAGTATATGTGAATATATAGTTACATTATATAGTAGATTATGTGAATATATAGTTACATTATATAGGAGTATATGTGAATATATAGTTACATTATATAGGAGATTATGTGAATATATAGTTACATTATATAGGAGTATATGTGTATATATAGTTACATTATATAGGAGATTATGTGAACATATAGTTACGTTATATAGGAGTATATGTGAATACATAGTTACATTATATAGAAGTATATGTGAATATATAGTTACATTATATAGGAGATTATGTGAATATATAGTTACATTATATAGGAGTAAATATGAATATATAGTTACATTATATAGGAGATTATGTGAATATATAGTTACATTATATAGGAGATTATGTGAATATATAGTTACATTATATAGGAGTATATGTGAATATATAGTTACATTATGTAGTAGGTTATGTGAGTACATGGTGACATTATATAAGTGTTTATGTGAATATATAGTTACATTATATAGGATATTATGCTAATATATAGTTACATTATATATGAGTATATGTGAATATATTGTTACATTATATAGGAGATTATGTGAATATATAGTTACATTATATAGCAGTAAATGTGAATACATAGTTACATTATATAGGAGATAATTTGAATATATAGTTACATTATAGAGGAGAATAGGTGAATATATAGTTACATTATATAGGAGATTATGTGAATATATAGTTACATTATATAGGAGATTATGTGAATATATAGTTACATTATATAGGAGATTATGTGAATATATAGTTACATTATATAGGAGTATATGTGAATATATAGTTACATTATATAGTAGATTAAGTGAGTACATGGTGACATTATATAAGTGTTTATGTGAATATATAGTTACATTATATAGGATATTATGTTAATATATAGTTACATTATATAGGAGTATATGTGAATATATAGTTACATTATATAGATTATGTGAATATATAGTTACATTATATAGGTGTATATGTGAGTACATGGTGACATTATATAAGTGTATATGTAAATATATAGTTACATTATATAGGAGTATATGTGAATACATAGTTACATTATATAGGAGTCTATGTGAATATATAGTTACATTATATAGGAGATTATGTAAACATATAGTTACATTTTAGAGGAGTATATATGAATATATAGTTACATTATATTGGAGATTATGTGAATATATAGTTACATTATATAGGAGATTATGTGAAAATATAGTTACATTATATAGGAGTGTATGTGAATATATAGTTACATTATATAGAAGTATATGTGAATATATAGTTACATTATATAAGAGATTATGTGAGTACATGGTGACATTATATAAGTGTTTATGTGAATATATAGTTACATTATATAGGAGTATATGTGAATACATAGTTACATTATATAGGAGATTATGTGAATATATAGTTACATTATAGAGGAGTATATGTGAATATATAGTTACATTATATAGTAGATTATGTGAATATATAGTTACATTATATAGGAGTATATGTGAATATATAGTTACATTATATAGGAGATTATGTGAATATATAGTTACATTATATGGGAGATTATGTGAATATATAGTTACATTATATAGGAGATTATGTGAATATATAGTTACATTATATAGGAGTATATGTGAATATATAGTTACATTATGTACTAGGTTATGTGAGTACATGGTGACATTATATAAGTGTTTATGTGAATATATAGTTACATTATATAGGATATTATGCTAATATATAGTTACATTATATATGAGTATATGTGAATATATTGTTACATTACATAGGAGATTATGTGAATATATAGTTACATTATATAGGTGTATATGTGAGTACATGGTGACATTATATAAGTGTATATGTGAATATATAGTTACATTACATAGCAGTATATGTGAATACATAGTTACATTATATAGGAGATTTTGTGAATATATAGTTACATTATAGAGGAGTATATGTGAATATATAGTTACATTACATAGTAGATTATGTGAATATATAGTTACATTATATAGGAGTATATGTGAATATATAGTTACATTATATAGGAGATTATGTGAATATATAGTTACATTATATAGGAGATTATGTGAATATATAGTTACATTATATAGGAGTATATGTGAATATATAGTTATATTATATAGTAGATTATGTGAGTACATGGTGACATTATATAAGTGTTTATGTGAATATATAGTTACATTATATAGTATATTATGTTAATATATAGTTACATTATATAGGAGTATATGTGAATATATAGTTACATTATATAGATTATGTGAATATAAAGTTACATTATATAGGTGTATATGTTGAATATAAAGTTACATTATATAGGTGTATATGTGAGTACATGGTGACATTATATAAGTGTATATGTGAATATATAGTTACATTATATAGCAGTATATGTGAATACATAGTTACATTATATAGAAGATTATTTGAATATATAGTTACATTATATAGGAGTATATGTGAATATATAGTTACATTATATAGTAGATTATGTGAATATATAGTTACATTATATAGGAGTATATGTGAATATATAGTTACATTATATAGGAGATTATGTGAATATATATTTACATTATATAGGAGTATATGTGAATATATAGTTACATTATATAGTAGATTATGTGAGAACATGGTGACATTATATAAGTGTTTATGTGAATATATAGTTACATTATATAGGATATTATGTTAAATATAGTTACATTATATAGGAGTATATGTGATTATATAGTTACATTATATAGGTGTATATGTGAGTACATGGTGGCATTATATAAGTATATATGTGAATACATAGTTACATTATATAGGAGTATATGTGTATATATAGTTACATTATATAGGAGATTATGTAAATATATAGTTACATTATAGAGGAGTATATGTGAATATATAGTTACATTATATAGTCGATTATGTGAATATATAGTTACATTATATAGGAGTATATGTGAATATATAGTTACATTATATAGGAGATTATGTGAATATATAGTTACATTATATAGGAGATTATGTGCATATATTGTTACATTATATAGGAGATTATGTGAATATATATTTACGTTATATAGGAGTATATGTGAATATATAGTTACATTATATAGTAGATTATGTGAGAACATGGTGACATTATATAAGTGTTTATGTGAATATATAGTTACATTATATAGGATATTATGTTAATATATAGTTACATTATATAGGAGTATATGTGAATATATAGTTACATTATATAGGTGTATATGTGAGTACATGGTGACATTATATAAGTATATATGTGAATACATAGTTACATTATATAGGAGTATATGTGTATATATAGTTACATTATATAGGAGATTACGTAAATATATAGTTACATTATAGAGGAGTATATGTGAATATATAGTTACATTATATAGTCGATTATGTGAATATATAGTTACATTATATAGGAGTATATGTGAATATATAGTTACATTATATAGGAGATTATGTGAATATATAGTTACATTATATAGGAGTATATGTGAGTTCATGGTGACATTATATAAGTATATGTGTATATATAGTTACATTATATAGGAGATTATGTGAATATATAGTTACATTATATAGGAGATTATGTGAACATATAGTTACATTATATAGGAGTATATGTGAATATATAGTTACATTATATCGAAGTATATGTGAATTTATAGTTACATTATATAGGAGATTATGTGAGTACATGGTGACATTATATAAGTGTTTATGTGAATATATAGTTACATTACATAGGAGATTATGTTAATATATAGTTACATTATATAGGAGATTATGTGAACATATAGTTACATTATATAGGAGTATACGTGAATATATAGGTACATTATATATGTGTATATGTGAGTACATGGTGACATTATATAACTGTATATGTGAATATATAGTTACATTATATTGGAGTATATGTGAGTACATGGTGACATTATGTAAGTGTATATGTGAAAATATAGTTACATTTTATAGGAGATTATGTAAGTGTATATGTGAATATATAATTACATTATATAGGTATATATGTGAGTATATGGTGACATTATATAAGTATATGTGAATATATAGTTACATTATATAGGAGATTATGTGAATATATAGTTACATTATAAAGGAGTATATGTGAATACATAGTTACATTATATAGGAGATTATGTGAATATATAGTTACATTATATGGAGTATATGTGAATATATAGTTACATTATATACAGTAGTATATGTGAATATATAGTTACATTATATATGTATATATTGAGTACATGGTGACATTATATTAAGTATATGTGAATATATAGTTACATTATATAGGAGATTATGTGAATATATAGTTACATTATATAGGTGTATATGTGATTACATGGTGACATTATATAAGTGTATAAGTGAATATATAGTTACATTATACAGATTATGTAAGTGTATATGTGAACATATAGGTACATTATATAGGTGTATATGTGAGTACATGGTGACATTATATATTGTATATGTGAATATATAGTTACATTATATTGGTGTATATGTGAGTACATGGTGACTTATTAGTGTATAAGTGATATATGTAAGTATATTGATATAGTTATTATGTATAGGTATATATGTGAGTATATAGTTAGTAATGTGATTAGTATATGTGATATGTGTACAGGTGTATAGTTATATATGTGTAGTATTGTGAATATTAGTGATACTTATATAGTGTATATATGTTAGTATATAGGTGACATTATATAGAGTATATGTGAATATATTGAGTAATTATGAGTTGGAATATGTGATAGTATATACAGTAGTTTAAGTGATTGAGATTATGGGAGTATAGTTACGTTATATAGGAGTATATGTGATATATAGTTACTATATAGGAGTATATGTGAATATATAGTTACATTATATAGTAGTATATGTGAATACATAGTTACATTATAAAGGAGTATATGTGAATACATATTTACATTATATAGGAGATTATGTGAATATATAGTTACATTATATAGGAGTGTATGTGAATATATAGTTACATTATATAGGAGTATTGTGAATATATAGTTACATTAGTATATGGTGTAGAATGTGTATATAGTGACAGTATTAGTGTAGTATATTAGAGTATATAGTAGATATATGTGAAGTATATATGTAATATATGTTAGTATTAGGTGTATATGTGAGTACATGGTGACATTATATAATTGTATATGTAAATATATAGTTACATTATATAGGTCATATATGTGAGTACATGGTGACATTATATAAGTATATGTAAATATATAGTTACATTAATAGGAGTATATGTGAATATATAGTTACATTATAAAGGAGTATATGTGAATATATAGTTACATTATATAGAAGTTTATGTGAATACAAAGTTACATTATATAGGAGTACATGTGGAATATAGTTACATTATATAGGAGATTAGTGTAAGTGTATATGTGAATATATAGTTACATATAGTATAGGTATTATATGTGAGTACATATGGTGACATTATATAGTGTATATAGTGAGTTATATAGTTACATTATAGCTAGTATATGTGAGTACATGGTGACATTATATAATAGTATATGTGAATATATAGTTACTTATATAGGAGATTATGTGAATATATAGTTCATTATAAGAGTATATGAGAATACATAGTTACATTATATAGGAGATTATGTGAATATATAGTTACATTATAAAGGAGTATATGAGAATACATAGTTACATTATATAGGAGATTATGTGAATATATAGTTACGTTTATAAGGAGAATATGTGAATATATAGTTACATTATATAGGAGTATATGTGAATATATAGTTACATTATATACAGTAGTATATGTGAATACATAGTTACATTATAAAGGAGTATATGTGAATACATATTTACATTATATAGGAGATTATGTGAATATATAGTTACATTATATAGGAGTGTATGTGAATATATATAGTTACAATATATAGGAGATTGTGAATATATAGTTACATTATATAGGTGTATATGTGAATACATAGTGACAGTATATAAGTGTATATGTGAATATATAGTTACATTATATAGGAGATTATGTAAGTATATATGTGAATATATATTTACATTATATAGGTGTATATGTGAGTACATGGTGACATTATATAATTGTATATGTAAATATATAGTTACATTATATAGGTATATATGTGAGTACATGGTGACATTATATAAGTATATGTAAATATATAGTTACATTAAATAGGTGTATATGTGAATATATAGTTACATTATAAAGGAGTATATGTGAATATATAGTTACAATATATAGAAGTTTATGTGAATATAAAGTTACATTATATAGGAGTATATGTGAATATATAGTTACATTATATAGGAGATTATGTGAACATATAGTTACATTATATAGGAGTATATTTGAATATATAGTTACATTATATAGAAGTATATGCGAATATAAAGTTACATTATATAGGAGATTATGTGAGTACATGGTGACATTATATAAGTGTTTATATGAATACATAGTTACATTACATAGGAGATTATGTTAATATATAGTTACATTATATAGGAGAATATGTGAATATATAGTTACATTATGTAGGAGATTATGTGAATATATAGTTACATTATATAGGTGTATATGTTAGTACATGGTGACATTATATAAGTGTATAAGTGAATATATAGTTACATTATACAGATTATGTAAGTGTATATGTGAACATATAGGTACATTATATAGGTGTATATGTGAGCACATGGTGACATTATATAATTGTATATGTGAATATATAGTTACATTATATTGGTGTATATGTGAGTACATGGTGACATTATATAAGTGTATATGTGAAAATATAGTTACATTATATAGGAGATTATGTAAGTGTATATGTGAATATATAGTTACATTATATAGGTATATATGTGAGTACATGGTGACATTATATAAGTGTATATGTGAATATATAGTTACATTATATAGGTATATATGTGAGTACATGGTGACATTATATAAGTATATGTGAATATATAGTTACATTATATAGGAGATTATGTGAATATATAGATACATTATAAAGGAGTATATGAGAATACATAGTTACATTATATAGGAGATTATGTGAGTATATAGTTACGTTATATACGAGTATATGTGAATATATAGTTACATTATATAGGAGTATATGTGAATATATAGTTACATTATATACAGTAGTATATGTGAATACATAGTTACATTATAAAGGAGTATATGTGAATACATATTTACATTATATAGGAGATTATGTGAATATATAGTTACATTATATAGGAGTGTATGTGAATATATAGTTACATTATATAGGAGATTGTGAATATATAGTTACATTATATAGGTGTATATGTGAATACATAGTGACAGTATATAAGTGTATATGTGAATATATAGTTACATTATATAGGAGATTATGTAAGTATATATGTGAATATATATTTACATTATATAGGTGTATATGTGAGTACATGGTGACATTATATAATTGTATATGTAAATATATAGTTACATTATATAGGTATATATGTGAGTACATGGTGACATTATATAAGTATATGTAAATATATAGTTACATTAAATAGGTGTATATGTGAATATATAGTTACATTATAAAGGAGTATATGTGAATATATAGTTACATTATATAGAAGTTTATGTGAATACAAAGTTACATTATATAGGAGTATATGTGAATATATAGTTACATTATATAGGAGTATATGTGAATATATAGTTACATCATATAGGAGTATATGTGAATATATTGTTACATTATAAAGGAGTATATGTGAATGCAGCATAGTTACATTATGTACAGTAGTGTATGTGAATATATAGTTACATTATATACAGTAGAATATGTGAATATATAGTTACATTATATAGGAGTGTATGTGAATATATAGCTACATTATATAGGAGTATATGTGAATATATAGTTACATTATATAGGTATATATGTGAGTACATGGTGACATTATATAAATATATGTGAATATATAGTTACATTATATACAGTAGTATATGTGAATATATAGTTACATTATATAGGAGTATATGTGAATATATAGTTACATTATATACATTAGTATATGTGAATATAAGTAACATTATATAGGAGTATATGGGAATATATAGTTACATTATATACAGTAGTATATATGAATATATAGTTACATTATATACAGTAGTATATGTGAATATATAGTTACATTTTATACAGTAGTATATGTGAATATATAGTTACATTATATAGGAGTATATTTGAATATATAGTTACATTATATAGAAGTTTATGCGAATATATAGTTACATTATATAGGAGATTATGTGAGTACATGGTGACATTATATAAGTGTTTATGTGAATATATAGTTACATTACATAAGAGATTATGTTAATATATAGTTACATTATATAGGAGAATATGTGAATATATAGTTACATTATGTAGGAGATTATGTGAATATATAGTTACATTATATAGGTGTATATGTGAGTACATGGTGACATTATTTAAGTGTATAAGTGAATATATAGTTACATTATACAGATTATGTAAGTGTATATGTGAACATATAGGTACATTATATAGGTGTATATGTGAGTACATGGTGACATTAAATAATTGTATATGTGAATATATAGTTACATTATATTGGTGTATATGTGAGTACATGGTGACATTATATAAGTGTATATGTGAAAATATAGTTACATTATATAGGAGATTATGTAAGTGTATATGTGAATATATAGTTACATTATATAGTTATATATGTGAGTACATGGTGACATTATATAAGTGTATATGTGAATATATAGTTACATTATATAGGTATATATGTGAGTACATGGTGACATTATATAAGTATATGTGAATATATAGTTACATTATATAGGAGATTATGTGAATATATAGATACATTATAAAGGAGTATATGAGAATACATAGTTACATTATATAGGAGATTATGTGAGTATATAGTTACGTTATATAGGAGTATATGTGAATATATAGTTACATTATATAGGAGTATATGTGAATATATAGTTACATTATATACAGTAGTATATGTGAATACATAGTTACATTATAAAGGAGTATATGTGAATACATATTTACATTATATAGGAGATTATGTGAATATATAGTTACATTATATAGGAGTGTATGTGAATATATAGTTACATTATATAGGAGATTGTGAATATATAGTTACATTATATAGGTGTATATGTGAATACATAGTGACAGTATATAAGTGTATATGTGAATATATAGTTACATTATATAGGAGATTATGTAAGTATATATGTGAATATATATTTACATTATATAGGTGTATATGTGAGTACATGGTGACATTATATAATTGTATATGTAAATATATAGTTACATTATATAGGTATATATGTGAGTACATGGTGACATTATATAAGTATATGTAAATATATAGTTACATTAAATAGGTGTATATGTGAATATATAGTTACATTATAAAGGAGTATATGTGAATATATAGTTACATTATATAGAAGTTTATGTGAATACAAAGTTACATTATATAGGAGTATATGTGAATATATAGTTACATTATATAGGAGTATATGTGAATATATAGTTACATCATATAGGAGTATATGTGAATATATTGTTACATTATAAAGGAGTATATGTGAATGCAGCATAGTTACATTATATACAGTAGTGTATGTGAATATATAGTTACATTATATACAGTAGTATATGTGAATATATAGTTACATTATAAAGGAGTGTATGTGAATATATAGCTACATTATATAGGAGTATATGTGAATATATAGTTACATTATATAGGTATATATGTGAGTACATGGTGACATTATATAAATATATGTGAATATATAGTTACATTATATACAGTAGTATATGTGAATATATAGTTACATTATATAGGAGTATATGTGAATATATAGTTACATTATATACATTAGTATATGTGAATATAAGTAACATTATATAGGAGTATATGGGAATATATAGTTACATTATATACAGTAGTATATATGAATATATAGTTACATTATATACAGTAGTATATGTGAATATATAGTTACATTTTATACAGTAGTATATGTGAATATATAGTTACATTATATAGGAGTATATTTGAATATATAGTTACATTATATAGAAGTTTATGCGAATATATAGTTACATTATATAGGAGATTATGTGAGTACATGGTGACATTATATAAGTGTTTATGTGAATATATAGTTACATTACATAAGAGATTATGTTAATATATAGTTACATTATATAGGAGAATATGTGAATATATAGTTACATTATGTAGGAGATTATGTGAATATATAGTTACATTATATAGGTGTATATGTGAGTACATGGTGACATTATTTAAGTGTATAAGTGAATATATAGTTACATTATACAGATTATGTAAGTGTATATGTGAACATATAGGTACATTATATAGGTGTATATGTGAGTACATGGTGACATTAAATAATTGTATATGTGAATATATAGTTACATTATATTGGTGTATATGTGAGTACATGGTTACATTATATAAGTGTATATGTGAAAATATAGTTACATTATATAGGAGATTATGTAAGTGTATATGTGAATATATAGTTACATTATATAGGTATATATGTGAGTACATGGTGACATTATATAAGTGTATATGTGAATATATAGTTACATTATATATGTATATATGTGAGTACATGGTGACATTATATAAGTATATGTGAATATATAGTTACATTATATAGGAGATTATGTGAATATATAGTTACATTATAAAGGAGTATATGAGAATACATAGTTACATTATATAGGAGATTATGTGAATATATTGTTACGTTATATAGGAGTATATGTGAATATATAGTTACATTATATAGGAGTATATGTTTATATATAGTTACATTATATACAGTAGTATATGTGAATACATAGTTACATTATAAAGGAGTATATGTGAATACATATTTACATTATATCGGAGATTATGTGAATATATAGTTACATTATATAGGAGTGTATGTGAATATATAGTTACATTATATAGGAGATTGTGAATATATAGTTACATTATATTGGTGTATATGTGAATACCTAGTGACAGTATATAAGTGTATATGTGAATATATAGTTACATTATATAGGAGATTATGTAAGTATATATGTGAATATATATTTACATTATATAGGTGTATATGTGAGTACATGGTGACATTATATAATTGTATATGTAAATATATAGTTACATTATATAGGTATATATGTGAGTACATGGTGACATTATATAAGTATATGTAAATATATAGTTACATTAAATAGGTGTATATGTGAATATATAGTTACATTATAAAGGAGTATATGTGAATATATAGTTACATTATATAGAAGTTTATGTGAATACAAAGTTACATTATATAGGAGTATATGTGAATATATAGTTACATTATATAGGAGTATATGTGAATATATAGTTACATCATATAGGAGTATATGTGAATATATTGTTACATTATAAAGGAGTATATGTGAATGCAGCATAGTTACATTATGTACAGTAGTGTATGTGAATATATAGTTACATTATATACAGTAGTATATGTGAATATATAGTTACATTATATAGGAGTGTATGTGAATATATAGCTACATTATATAGGAGTATATGTGAATATATAGTTACATTATATAGGTATATATGTGAGTACATGGTGACATTATATAAATATATGTGAATATATAGTTACATTATATACAGTAGTATATGTGAATATATAGTTACATTATATAGGAGTATATGTGAATATATAGTTACATTATATACATTAGTATATGTGAATATAAGTAACATTATATAGGAGTATATGGGAATATATAGTTACATTATATACAGTAGTATATATGAATATATAGTTACATTATATACAGTAGTATATGTGAATATATAGTTACATTTTATACAGTAGTATATGTGAATATATAGTTACATTATATAGGAGTATATTTGAATATATAGTTACATTATATAGAAGTTTATGCGAATATATAGTTACATTATATAGGAGATTATGTGAGTACATGGTGACATTATATAAGTGTTTATGTGAATATATAGTTACATTACATAAGAGATTATGTTAATATATAGTTACATTATATAGGAGAATATGTGAATATATAGTTACATTATGTAGGAGATTATGTGAATATATAGTTACATTATATAGGTGTATATGTGAGTACATGGTGACATTATTTAAGTGTATAAGTGAATATATAGTTACATTATACAGATTATGTAAGTGTATATGTGAACATATAGGTACATTATATAGGTGTATATGTGAGTACATGGTGACATTAAATAATTGTATATGTGAATATATAGTTACATTATATTGGTGTATATGTGAGTACATGGTGACATTATATAAGTGTATATGTGAAAATATAGTTACATTATATAGGAGATTATGTAAGTGTATATGTGAATATATAGTTACATTATATAGTTATATATGTGAGTACATGGTGACATTATATAAGTGTATATGTGAATATATAGTTACATTATATAGGTATATATGTGAGTACATGGTGACATTATATAAGTATATGTGAATATATAGTTACATTATATAGGAGATTATGTGAATATATAGATACATTATAAAGGAGTATATGAGAATACATAGTTACATTATATAGGAGATTATGTGAGTATATAGTTACGTTATATAGGAGTATATGTGAATATATAGTTACATTATATAGGAGTATATGTGAATATATAGTTACATTATATACAGTAGTATATGTGAATACATAGTTACATTATAAAGGAGTATATGTGAATACATATTTACATTATATAGGAGATTATGTGAATATATAGTTACATTATATAGGAGTGTATGTGAATATATAGTTACATTATATAGGAGATTGTGAATATATAGTTACATTATATAGGTGTATATGTGAATACATAGTGACAGTATATAAGTGTATATGTGAATATATAGTTACATTATATAGGAGATTATGTAAGTATATATGTGAATATATATTTACATTATATAGGTGTATATGTGAGTACATGGTGACATTATATAATTGTATATGTAAATATATAGTTACATTATATAGGTATATATGTGAGTACATGGTGACATTATATAAGTATATGTAAATATATAGTTACATTAAATAGGTGTATATGTGAATATATAGTTACATTATAAAGGAGTATATGTGAATATATAGTTACATTATATAGAAGTTTATGTGAATACAAAGTTACATTATATAGGAGTATATGTGAATATATAGTTACATTATATAGGAGTATATGTGAATATATTGTTACATTATAAAGGAGTATATGTGAATGCAGCATAGTTACATTATATACAGTAGTGTATGTGAATATATAGTTACATTATATACAGTAGTATATGTGAATATATAGTTACATTATAAAGGAGTGTATGTGAATATATAGCTACATTATATAGGAGTATATGTGAATATATAGTTACATTATATAGGTATATATGTGAGTACATGGTGACATTATATAAATATATGTGAATATATAGTTATATTATATACAGTAGTATATGTGAATATATAGTTACATTATATAGGAGTATATGTGAATATATAGTTACATTATATACATTAGTATATGTGAATATAAGTAACATTATATAGGAGTATATGGGAATATATAGTTACATTATATACAGTAGTATATATGAATATATAGTTACATTATATACAGTAGTATATGTGAATATATAGTTACATTTTATACAGTAGTATATGTGAATATATAGTTACATTATATAGGAGTATATTTGAATATATAGTTACATTATATAGAAGTTTATGCGAATATATAGTTACATTATATAGGAGATTATGTGAGTACATGGTGACATTATATAAGTGTTTATGTGAATATATAGTTACATTACATAAGAGATTATGTTAATATATAGTTACATTATATAGGAGAATATGTGAATATATAGTTACATTATGTAGGAGATTATGTGAATATATAGTTACATTATATAGGTGTATATGTGAGTACATGGTGACATTATTTAAGTGTATAAGTGAATATATAGTTACATTATACAGATTATGTAAGTGTATATGTGAACATATAGGTACATTATATAGGTGTATATGTGAGTACATGGTGACATTAAATAATTGTATATGTGAATATATAGTTACATTATATTGGTGTATATGTGAGTACATGGTTACATTATATAAGTGTATATGTGAAAATATAGTTACATTATATAGGAGATTATGTAAGTGTATATGTGAATATATAGTTACATTATATAGGTATATATGTGAGTACATGGTGACATTATATAAGTGTATATGTGAATATATAGTTACATTATATATGTATATATGTGAGTACATGGTGACATTATATAAGTATATGTGAATATATAGTTACATTATATAGGAGATTATGTGAATATATAGTTACATTATAAAGGAGTATATGAGAATACATAGTTACATTATATAGGAGATTATGTGAATATATTGTTACGTTATATAGGAGTATATGTGAATATATAGTTACATTATATAGGAGTATATGTTTATATATAGTTACATTATATACAGTAGTATATGTGAATACATAGTTACATTATAAAGGAGTATATGTGAATACATATTTACATTATATCGGAGATTATGTGAATATATAGTTACATTATATAGGAGTGTATGTGAATATATAGTTACATTATATAGGAGATTGTGAATATATAGTTACATTATATAGGTGTATATGTGAATACCTAGTGACAGTATATAAGTGTATATGTGAATATATAGTTACATTATGTAGGATATTATGTAAGTATATATGTGAATATATATTTACATTATATAGGTGTATATGTGAGTACATGGTGACATTATATAATTGTATATGTAAATATATAGTTATATTATATAGGTATATATGTGAGTACATGGTGACATTATATAAGTATATGTAAATATATAGTTACATTAAATAGGTGTATATGTAAATATATAGTTACATTAAATAGGTGTATATGTGAATATATAGTTACATTATATAGGAGTATATGTGAATATATAGTTACATTATAAAGGACTATATGTGAATGCATAGTTACATTATATACAGTAGTATATGTGAATATATAGTTACATTATATACAGTAGTATATATGAATATATAGTTACATTATATACAGTAGTATATGTGAATACATAGTTACATTATAAAGGAGTATATGTGAATACATATTTACATTATATAGGAGATTATGTGAATATATAGTTACATTATATAGGAGTGTATGTGAATATATAGTTACATTATATAGGAGATTGTGAATATATAGTTACATTATATTGGTGTATATGTGAATACATAGTGACAGTATATAAGAGTATATGTGAATATATAGTTACATTATATAGGCGATTATGTAAGTATATATGGGAATATATATTTACATTATATAGGTGTATATGTGAGTACATGGTGACATTATATAAGTATATGTAAATATATAGTTACATTAAATAGGTGTATATGTGAATATATAGATACATTATAAAGGAGTATATGTGAATATATAGTTACATTATATAGAATTTTATGTGAATACAAAGTTACATTATATAGGAGTATATGTGAATATATAGTTACATTATATAGGAGATTATGTAAGTGTATATGTGAATATATAGTTACATTATATAGGTATATATGTGAGTACATGGTGACATTATATAAGTGTATATGTGAATATATAGTTACATTATATAGCTATATATGTGAGTACATGGTGACATTATATAAGTATATGTGAATATATAGTTACATTATATAGGAGATTATGTGAATATATAGTTACATTATAAAGGAGTATATGAGAATACATAGTAACATTATATAGGAGATTATGTGAATATATAGTTACGTTATATAGGAGTATATGTGAATATATAGTTACATTATATAGGAGTATATGTGAATATATAGTTACATTATATACAGTAGTATATGTGAATACATAGTTACATTATAAAGGAGTATATGTGAATACATATTTACATTATATAGGAGATTATGTGAATATATAGTTACAATATATAGGAGATTGTGAATATATAGTTACATTATATAGGTGTATATGTGAATACATAGTGACAGTATATAAGTGTATATGTGAATATATAGTTACATTATATAGGAGATTATGTAAGTATATATGTGAATATATATTTACATTATATAGGTGTATATGTGAGTACATGGTGACATTATAGAATTGTATATGTAAATATATAGTTACATTATATAGGTATATATGTGAGTACATGGTGACATTATATAAGTATATGTAAATATATAGTTACATTAAATAGGTGTATATGTGAATAAATAGTTACATTATAAAGGAGTATATGTGAATATATAGTTACATTATATAGAAGTTTATGTGAATACAAAGTTACATTATCTAGGAGTATATGTGAATATATAGTTACATTATATAGGAGATTATGTGAACATATAGTTACATTATATAGGAGTATATTTGAATATATAGTTACATTATATAGAAGTATATGCGAATATATAGTTACATTATATAGGAGATTATGTGAGTACATGGTGACATTATATAAGTGTTTATGTGAATATATAGTTACATTACATAGGAGATTATGTTAATATATAGTTACATTATATAGGAGAATATGTGAATA
>JAUIMM010003967.1:0-18163 GCA_031769625.1 Taudactylus pleione
GGTGTGTACAGGCAATATGTCTGTGAGTGACGTCATTCACATACATATTGCATCTGCCCTGCAGCATAGCTGATCTATATTTAGCAGCTATATCGGCACGTCTGCCTGTGTGTTGGCGATTCGCCGACAGCCCGTACACTTGTTATAGGGACCGTTGGTGACTGACATCTCAACTGGATGGGTAAATTTAAATACCCACCGGCCCAGTTATGTCAGTGCATACACATCGGCCGAAGGATTGGCAAGTGTGTACCCAGCTTTAGGAGCTGATTGGTTGGTACTTTATCTCTCTCCAAGGCTTAGTACATATACCCCTCTGTCACTGAAATTCCTACTTAACATGCCCCAACAATCACTGAGGTCTTTCTCTTGCAGCCATAACTATGACCCCCTGGGACAGTCGAGCATTTTTATGCATGAACCTGACAGTGTTTTTTTCTCACTGGTTCACCTCCATTTTCCCAGGGTTGCGGTCCTGCTAACTCACTCACAGCCACGCTTGTGGAATCATTCACCAATTCATTCATTTGTTTGCTTAAATGCTAACTCATTCACTCACTAATATTCACACTTGCTCACTAAATTCCTTCCCTTCCTGTGATGACTCGGTATTTCACTCATTCTTCACTTGGTTATTCACCTGGATGGAACAACTACTGTACCGTCCACTACTGTCACTTCTAGTTGGCCATCCAGGTAATCACATTCCCTGCGGGGTCACAAGCTGCTGGGTTGTGAGCAGGAGGCATGTCTCCCCAGCAACTTCATTTTGATGTATCAGTCCTAGAAGTCTTTGGCTCCTCAGACGTTTGCTGTCTTACGTTGGTGGAGGTCCATTGACATAGGTGAGCATTAGAGACCAGCCAAACCGTTGCGAAGAGCAGCTGGACCGACCCAGTGGAAAGATGAGGAGTGAGCCACCGAGAAGCAGAAACAGGAATAATAATAAGGAGGCCAAACGCTTGATCCAGAGCCACAGGCAGCCCGGAGAACTGTGGGAGGTTTTGTGAGGCCTCATGACATCCCTGCCAAGAGAAGAGAACTGGCGATTACTGACTGAACACACAGATGACCTACAGAGGCAGAACCGTTACTAGACTTTTTGGTGTCCTGTGCCAGAGAGAGCATTGGTGACTCCCACCCCCACCTTCATTGTTTAAATAGGAACATAAGTTAGTGCAACTGATAAAGGGCCATGGACTCATGGGGAAGGGCCAGGGAAGAGATAAGGGAGGCCAGGAGATGCTGGGGATAAAAGAAGAGGAAGCTACAAGTGAGAATGATAATAATCAGGAAAATTGACAGGCCCAAACAGCGCCCCCTGCCCTGCGATGCCCTGTGCCATGGCACTGGTCGCACTACCCTAGTTACAGCCCTGCACAGAGGGCTCCCATTGGTAACAGGTTACTTAGGACAGTCCCTTTTATTTAACCAAAATATTTTACTCCCATAATTTTACACAAGCCCAATTAACAAAAGTGTTATAAAGGTGGATACTTATACCTTCTAAAGAGAACAAGGGAAATTGTTTCTCATGGCAACTAATCAGATTCTAGCTATCATGTAGTATATTCTATAAAATGATAGCTGGAATCTGATTGGCCGATATGGGTAACACCTCCACTTGTCCTCTTTAGAAGGTTTGATCCCTAAAACCTGTTTTACTTTATCTGTTATGTACAAAATACATTGGGTGAATATTAGGACTTCATCGGGTGGGCGGACATATTACAGCTAATTTCCTCACCAGCTGTTTTATTTATGGTAAGAGAGTGTGAATTTGTGAGGGGACCAGGAGGCGAGATGATTTCACGGTCTGCCTGTAATCTGGGCAATAACATAGATGGTGCAGCCCCAGATAATTGTTTAGTAGAACTTGTTTCCTTGACAGACATTCCCCCTGAGTCTCAGCCACATCTACTGAGGTCAAGCAGATTTGCACCTGCAAAAGTGATGGGCAAGGAAAGTCCTGGTGATCTTCCTCCATTCTTACATTGCAGTGTTTGGGGGTATGCAATATGGTTACCGATATATAACCTGTTGTACAAAGTAAAAAGTTTTCTCCTAACTCTATATAATAATTTATGTTGATCATTTTAACACCTGTGGCAATCACTATCAGGGCTGTAGCTAGGGTAGTGCGGCCGGTGCCATCGCATAGGGCACCACAGGTCAGGGGGAGCAGTTTGGGCCTGTCATATTTCTGTTTATTATCATTCTCACTTGTAGCTTCCTCTTATTTTATCCCCAGTATCTCCTGGCCTCTCCTATCTCTTCCTTGGCCCTTCCCCATGCGGCCATTCCCCTTTTTAGGGTGCATTATGTCCCTTTGAAAAATGAGGAGGGCGCCAATGCTCTTTCTGGCACAGGGCACAAAAAAGTCTAGTTACGGCTCTGATCACTATACATTAATTCTACTAGAATGTGGGATCTTTACCCGTTCTCCATGAGAATTGAGACCTCTTGCTTTGAAGGGTGAATCTTCCTTTTCACATTCTGCAACAGAAAGAACATTTATAAGAGAAGACTATCAATAGTAAAGTGACCCTGTCGCCTACACTCTGTGGAAGTTATTTATAAAGGGCAAAACACCCTTTGGTGACGTCACATGCATCAAATTATGCTGGCACTCCTAGGTTACTGCCAAAGGAAGCAGGATTACAGCATTTGTGGAGGAGCAGCAGTTTGCACCAAAGTGAGAGGAGTTAATGGAATGAGGAGCAGTTTGCACCAGCTGGTGGGAGGAGTTAGTGGAATGAAGAGCAGTTTGCACCCACTGGTGGGAGGAGTTAGTGGAATGAGGAGCAGTTTGCACCAGCTGGTGGGAGGAGTTAGTGGAATGAAGAGCAGTTTGCACCCACTGGTGGGAGGAGTTAGTGGAATGAAGAGCAGTTTGCACCAACTGGTGGGAGGAGTTAGTGGAGTGAGGAGCAGTTTGCACCAACTGGTGGGAGGAGTTAGTGGAGTGAGGAGCAGTTTGCACCAACTGGTGGGAGGAGTTAGTGGAAAGAGGGCCTGTCTAGATGCAGCTAGTTTTGCAGTGCAGTGTAAAATCACAATGACATCTAGCAGAGCTTGAAGTGCAGAGAAGGCACATTTTAAAATGCAGATTTGTACTAGTTATGATTATGAGTTGGTGGAGATCGGGACTTATTATATAATGTGACACATTTTTACATGTAGCTATCTGTAGCCCTTTCCATTGCCCCCCACTGAACCATCTGCAGGCCGATGGCCACTCATGTGCAGTACACTCTTTAAGTCTAAACCCAGAGGCAAAGTGATAACGGTAGCTATCACTTTGTTTCGAGGCTGAATTAGGTTTTTTGGAAAGCTCTGTTCCGGCGAGTTGGGACTTAATTATTACGTCTCAACTGTATTAAAAATACGGTTGTTAATAAATACGGGTCACCACTAAGGGGGAGATGTACAAAGACTTGGAAGGAGATAAAGTGGAGAGAGATAAACTACCAACAAATCAGCTCCTAACTATCATGTTACATGCTGTGTTTAAAAAATGACCGTTAGGACCTGATTAGTTGGTAGTTTATCTCTCTACACTTTATCACTCTCCAAGGCTTAGTACATCTACCTCATAAGCTCCTCCCTCACCTATATGAACAAATCCATGCCTACATCCCCCCCCCCCTTGTCTCTTTCTATCTTTAGGACTTAAACACAGTAGGCTGCTTAAATATAAAAGTAATATCTGTCATGAATCTATATATAAGAGGCACGTTCTCTGCAGCAGTTACTTCTGTGAAAGTGTCGCTTACCTGAGTCATCACCATCCGCTTTTTCTTTCCCTGCCGTCTTCTATGCCCAGGGCAGGTATGGTGTGACCGGCTGCCAATCACCTGTGCATCAGAAGCCACTGGCACCACCTCAGCAGGGTTATGCCAGCAATGCCCAGGTGCTGGGAGGGGACCATCCATTCTGAGCGCCGAATCTGGCTCTTCTATTGGGACGGCAACTAAAACAAAGCGTAACTGTGTATCAAGTCATCAAACACAGACATTCAGCAAATTAGATGCAATACTAGTCTATGGTTCTACAAAACCACCCTGATCTATCATTGCACAGCACAATAGGATGTGTTCTATATATTCTGTGCATTGTATGCTTGGTGTGAGGTGCAGGGCACTCACCAGGACAACAGATGGCGTCTTCTCCTCGTCCTGTCTCCATTCCTGGCAAGGAGTTGGGCAAAGACTACAAGAGGAAGAGAACCCTCATTATACACCTAACAGACTGGAACACAGATAGACAACACTAAATCTCCAGGAAAACTTGCCACAGCTAGGCAGAGAGAGAGCCAAATACAGACAGACAGCACATACACAGACATACACAGAGCGACAGAATGGGGAAATAACAGCTAGTGACACTGAGGTTCTGGACCAGGGATGGGGAACCTCCAGCCCAGAGCCGTATAAGGCCCCCAAATCATTTGGTCTGGTCCTCTGAGCTTTTTTCTGATAGCCTCATCTGGATTGCAGAGTGCCTGTAATGGCACACTGCAGCCAGAATCTATGCAGCAGTGCCGCCTGGAACGTCCTCAGGACGCTTCAGACGGTCACACCGCTGCCCTTACAGCTCCCCAGAGCACCCTCAGGATGCTCCAGGCATTGCTGTAATTACTGGCGATTGTGGCCCCGGGTGACACCACACATAGGGGGCGTGGCCTGCATCGGGCCCACGAATAAAGTTATATATATCAAAATGGCCCTCTGCAGAAAAAAAAGTTCCCCAACCCTGCTCTAGACAGTCAACCAGGGAGAGAGACATCCAAGGTTATAAACACTTGTACAGACAGACACAGTAACTGACAGGCACAGTAGAGACACACGGTAACCTCTGGCAGACATGACTGGGCCCCAGGGTAAATTCCGCCAATATTTTGCTACTTTTCTGGTTTTGTTAGCACTATATAAAAGTGTAATACTATAATGGATCAGGTCACATAACATACATCATCTCTGTGGTGGGGCTGAGCATGCAGAGGGCATTTCAGTTGTCTATTTAAGTCCTCACACTTAATCCTGGGTTTTGTTTTGCATTAAAATACACCAGTAAAAACTTATATCACATGCCACAAGCAATCATGTTTGATATACATGTACACTAGTGTTTCAGTGATCACTGTGGGCTTCCCAATGCATCTAAAGGCAAAAAGGTGAATTTGCAAAACTAACTACACAACAAAAATGTAACAGAATGCATGTAAATACTCCACAATGTGGCCCTGATTCAGACCCGCTTGTTGCCGGAGGCAGCGCGCAGGGTCTGATGGGCGTTTTTTTTTCTTTGGCCGCTCGCTAAGCTGTGGGACACCTCACTGTCACTCACCATCGACAGCCGCCCCGTCTTGTAGCGAGCCCCGCAGTGACTGAAGTTCAGTCGCTCAGCGGGGCTCGCGCATGCGCACGCCGGACGCGGCGCATGTGCAGGGGGAAACATCAAGCCGCTTGCGAGCGGCTCTGAATCAGGCCCTGTGTACAGTAACTCTAATTTGACTATGTACCTTGGAGAGAAATAAAGTGAAGAGGGTTAGTACCGACCAATCAGGCTCTTTCCTCCTGTCACTATCCACTTTATCTCTCTCCAAGGCTTAGTACAGACAGACACAGTATCTTACAGGCACAATAGAGACACACGAGAGAAATAGTACCAACCAATCAGGCTCCTGTCACTTTACAGGCTGTGTTTGAAAAATTAAATTTTAGGAGCTGATTGGTTGGTACTTTATCTCCATCCATTTTATCTCTCTCCAAGGCTTAGTACACAAACCTCTATGATTACTAACAGACTGAGGTGGAGACCAAAACATTCACTTTAAGAGGGTAACTAGAGGTAGTAAATGATAGAATTCTCATAAAATTTTGCACTTCACATTCCGGAGCGGATTCAGAGCCGCACACACGTTGTGCACAATTGCTCTCACACTGGGCCTAATATAGAGGTGTCAGAGTCACAATGCCCATGTGCCGCGATGGTCTTCAGACAGCAGTTTTACTGTGGATTACGATGCAGAGTGATCGACAGACAGCAACCCTTTGGGGGGAGGTAACGGGTGTAACACACCCCCTAAACCAGTTGCGACATGCCTGCGTCTCCTCCTTACGCAGGTGTTCTGCCCCCGGTGCCTTACTTTTGAAGGGCATTTTGAGCACCCATAGGGTTGCTCAGAGGTATGATGGTGCGACCAATGTTCATCTGTTTGTACGCAAGCGGCGGATCTGAGAAGTTGGCGGTGAACGCCTCTGTACAAGAGACGGGGGCTGAGACATCTGCTTAACTTCTCACAACATCCTCTGTACTCAGAATCGCAGCAGCAACGGGCATTGCGTCCACCTCTGAATCAGGCCTATAGTGTGCAAAGATCATTCTAAATGCGAATATTCACCCGCATGCAGAATTGTGCGACTGCCCCATCCATAAAATTTGGTTTAATAACAATCATAATTATCAGCGTGCACATGCACCAGTCTTATGCTTGGTGCAAGAGATACCTCTGGAATCAGACTCTGTGTACACGCAATCAACATAGCCCGCAGTTGCGTCTACACTAAGCCTAGTCTTCGTATGAACCCTTAGCCCCTTTGCCACCTAGTTATGCCCATTCAGCTGCAAGTGGAAATGTGACTGAGATCCATATGACTCAGAATTGCCAATAGATGTATACGCAGAGCCGTAACTAGACTTTCGGTGCCCTGGGCCAGAAAGAGCATTGGCACCCCCCTCCCCCTTCATTTTTCAAATAGGGACATAAGATGCGCATCTGAAAATGGGGCGTGGCTTCATGGGGAAGGGGCATGACAAATCTGATTTGTCCCATACAATGCTGAAGAGGTACCGATCCCTATGTACCACTGTTATCTAGATGTCACTGCCAAATACATTGTGAATCCAATGGTTGCAGTGATGATACACAATAATTATGCAGAGGTGATGGGTTCGAGTCCTGGGTATGACAGTATTTTGAAATGAGTGTGTTAAATAAAGGAGGATGTGACTGGAGGTGCTTGGGGAGGTGTCCAGATGAAGGTGGAGTCAGCCAGGGAGGAGATATGAGCAGCAGGAGATGCCGGAATAAAATAAGAGAAAGCTACATGTGACAATGATTATAAACAGAAAATTGACAGGCCCAAACAGCGCCCCCTGCCCTGCGGTGCCCTGTGCCAAGTGGCACATGTCGCACCACCCTAGTTATGGCCCTGTGTGTACGCTCAGCTACAGAGCATGCGTGGTGCTAAAATACACAAGATCTGTTCTCAAAACAGACATTTATTCAACTTTGCATCAACCCCTTTATCTTCACTCATCTTTCATGTCCACCATTCACAATTATATACTGTTAGATGGCCACTGGAATGTCTACACTAGAGGTTTCCAAACTCGGTCCAGAAGGCACTCTAACACTCCATGTTTTAAGGATATCTATGGTTGAGCACAGATGGTTAAATCAAAAGACTGAGGACCTCATTCAGAGCTGCTCGCAAAATGCGAGCGCTCGCTCTGAATGAGGGCGGCCGCTTTTCTTTTGAGAGGCGGCCTCCTGGTCGCTCGCTAAGCTGTGGGTTACCACCCACAGCTTTAGCGAGTGACTAGGTGATGGTCGCGATGGTCTCGACCATCGCGGCTTGTGACGAGACCCTTGCGGTAGGGTATCATCTACCGCAAGCCCCAGGTTGCTTCCTGCTCTAACAGAGCAGGAAGCACCCTACTGACATCACTGGTGATGTCAGTAGGGCCGCCTACAAACGGCAGGTGTTCCTTCAGGAACGCCTCCGTTTGTCCGGCCACCCCCCTACCCAGCCTACAAAATGGGGCGAGCTGTCGATCAATATTGACAGCCGCCCCTTTTGTAGTGAGCCCCAGAGCGAGTGCATTTGTCACTCGCTCCGGGGCTTGCGCACGTGCAGTGTGAGCGCTGTGCGTGCGTAGGCCCTCACCAGCTTGCGAGCAGGTCTGAATGAGGCCCTGAGTTTGGAAACCTCTGGTCTATATCCATGAGTCTAGTGCAGAAATGTTCCTGTATTCTTTGACTTCGCAAGCAGCTGGCTACAGTAGGTTTATATTGAATAACAGACCAACAGTACCACAAAGATACAGCCACTGGTTGATTAACGACTGGTGCTCCAAGGCACAAGGACATTAAGACATGAGGAGAAACCAATGTGCATTTACTGATATATCTTCAATCTGTCCTTGACTGTGCATCCATTCTTGGGTCGTCTTTAAGCTGCAATTGTCCCAAGATTGAGTATGGCTGGTCAAATCATCTGCTGGAGGTTCCTGGTCTTCATGGCTTCTGAGTTTTGAAGAAGTGACCCCAAAATCTGAGCTAAAGCTGCTCTGGGATCCCTCACTCCTCTGAAAAATATTCCAGGGAGCTGTTGGGGGAAAGGTAGATACAGTGTTATACTTCCCAATGAGTTGAATCAGTTTAATAACCATTAATAAAAGAACACGTGTGGAAGATGGAAGATGAGAGGAATACGAGACAGACAAACCCTCACACACCTGACGTTGCCGTGTAGAAGGACTCTTGTCCATTATGAGAACTAGATCTTCCAACATCACCCAGTGGGTCCCAGTCTAGCTCAGCAGCCAATGCTACATTGGTAGCAGGAATGCAAGGTGCGCTTGAATCTTCTTCCTGGTCAATGTCCAGGTCTAGGAATACATCTGAAGATCCAGATGATGCATGTTCAATATTACTATCGAGAAAGTCATCCTCAAACACCTTCAGGGAAAAGAAAGCAATTGTGTTCATCCATATGTATATACTATTTAATTTGCTTGAGGGGGGCAGAGTCAAGAAAGTTAGTCAAAACTGTAGAGAAGAGAATATATGGCAGCAGTTTATTGGGAAACCCTAAATCCAACAGCCAACATTTTTTAAAGCATGGTCAATGTGTGAGCACATTAATTACATGCATGGACCTGTTCTATTGTGGTTACTACAGCAGTAATTCCAGTTTATGGTGCCTTTACCGCTGTGAGCTGCTTCACTCATGCCCCTGTGTCTCAAACTCCCACCTCCAAGAACTACAGGGAACATACATACCAGTTTGGTGCTCACAAGGCGTTTCTGGAAACGGGAGAGACGGATGAAAATCTCCTGGCAGTATGAGCCTAGCTCCGTCATCTCCTCCTCCAGGGTCTCAGCATCTCGGGGGTCACTGTTGTCTATCAGCAGGTCTCCTCGCTCTAGGAGACACTCCACTCGCTTCATGTTGCTCCACGCATCCTCCTGGAAGACCTGAAAATCACCCGTCAACATCATTAGAGTTGTAATATTAATTCTGGCAATGCTGTAAGAAATAACTAGTATTACAATTAAAATGTACAGCCGTTATTTAAAGATAACAGTGCTAGATATGACAATGGTATTATTGATGTCTATAATAATTACTGCATACTCGGTTTTTACTTACAGTACTTACTGTGGCTTAAAGAAACTGCTATGGGTGGTGCATTAAATGCAAGCAAGTGATGCATGACTGCACCATGCATGAAATGAATGATCAATAATGAAGAAATTAGCTATACTATTAGATAAACAATTACTTGAACAAGGTAAATATATTTATGATATTTCTTGCACCTTTAATTGTTGTATCTTCTCAGTTGAGTTGCCACTATAGATATACTCTACACTGGACAGTTCTAGGTCCATCTCAGTCAGACACAGCTTCATGTCCTCCTGGTCAGTATCAAATTCTTCTCTCTTCTGGACCCTAGACTATAAGAAGACAAGTAAAAAGTCTTCAATAATGTGTTTACCGCATACATATTTATCTTGATTTCCCTTAATCCTAAATGGAACTAGTGAGATACCTTCAAAGCCTGGTGAACAGTCTCTGTCTCCCTCTGCAGATGGCACCAGGACATGTTAACCTCCTGCATTCTACTCCGAAGGACACTGGGAAGCAACGTCTGGTGACAAGTATGTGTAAGTCGCCAGTACTGCGTGTTCAGAGATTCCAGGTCCAACAACTTCCCTTGCATCTCCCCCAGGAGAACCTGTATTTCACAAGCAGGATGGGGAAAAAATGGAGGGCAGAATGGTTAGAAAAGTGTTATATGTATAATGGTGGAAGGCTTAAACATTGCCTTATTACCTCATACTTCCTCAGGGTCAGCTTAGATTCTTTATGAAGGGTCTGGAATGGGTTTCGGAGAGACGCTATTATTTGGGCAGCCTGTAGCCAATCTTCAAACAGCAAAAGGGAATTTAGAAACTGTTCACAGTTATCTGTCCTGTTCCAAACTATGGGGAAAAATACAATCCAGTGAGGCGTGAGAGGAGAGGTAGGCAGATGCTGTATGTACAAAGCAGGTGGGAAGGGATAAGTAATAATTGGAGGGCATCTACAAGGGGTAAGTAGAGGATGGTTAAGGACGGAGAACAATCATGTATAGAGCGAGAATGCAGGTGAATTAAAAACTCCAGTTGGGCTCCTTCAGAAAGAACTTTACAACACTGCATATTACTGCATGTACATAATGTGTCCTGGAAGCCCCTCTGAGCAAATCGGTTAATTGATAAAAGCTTCGATGACCAAGGCACCGAATTAATGCAAATAACATTGTGAACTGTAGGCCTATTTTATTGTTAATTTTTTTAGACAATGTAAAGTCTCTTGTACTTTGACAATACTGTATTGCCAGTACATGTGTATTACTGAACTAACTCATTTATTGAAAATCTCTGAAATATTTATACTTAAAGTCTTTCCAACAAGCTGTTAGTACTATCATCTGGACATAAGAGGCATTTTATACCTGGATGATTTATATCTTGTAGCCAGAGATGGTTTGATTGGCTGTCTGCTCTCCAATGAACAGATATTCTATGTACAGGCTGCAGATTGGTTAAGTCATTAAGAGGTCTATTCACTAAGCCTTGGATGGGGATAAAATGAACGGAGATAAGGTACCAGCCAATCAGCTCCTAGCTGTCATTTTTCAAATACAGCCTGTGACATGACAGTTAGGAGCTGATTGGCTGGTACCTTATCTCCGTTTACTTATCTCCATCCAAGGATTAGTAAATTAACCCCCAGAGTGAAGTTATAAGCTTTGCTATTTGAGCTTTTTGTCCTACAGCAACACCATAAACATTGGTACAGGAATCAGTATAATTTACCACCGGCCACATGGCCAACAGCGGCTGCCCGACACAGGAGGAAATCCCGATCTACCCATTAACCCTAACCCTCCCTTAGGGGTGCCTAACCCTAACCTTCCCACCAAGTGCCTAACCCTAACCCCCCTCTAAGTGCCTAAACCTAAGTCCCCCGGGGGGGTGCCTAACCCTAACCTCCCCCCTGTGCCTAACCCTAACCCCCCTCTAAGTGCCTCAACCTAAGTCCCCTGGGGGGGTGCCTAACCCTAACCTCCCCCCATGGGTGCCTAACCCTAACCCCCCCTTCCCCTAGCCTAAACCTAACCTCCCGGGGGGGTGCCTAACATGTTGGATTTCACTGATCCCCGACCCAGACATGTGGGGATCAGCAAATTGCCCCAATCGTTAGTGTATGGGGGCCACCCGCGCACGCAGGGGGGGTTCCGAGTACCTAGAAACCCCCCCTGCCCGTTGCTCCGACGGCCCGGCGAGCAGCTAACACTATTACTTTTTTTTTTGTAAGGAGACACTGCCTGGGCTGGCTGTAGGTGGAGCTGCAGCGCGCAAGCCCCTCCCAGTTATTTGATGGCACTGTGATCGGCAATGTGAGAGAGCGCCTGCCGTCGCGACACTATCTACTAGTGCGAGCGCAGCGAGTCCCGGAGCCGCACAACGTAGGTGGGGTGCAGGGGGGATAATATTTGCTAGGATGACTGCTGTATGAACATACCGGCGGGGGGGGAGGGGGAAGGATCTTATGACGGCTGCATGTATATGCCGGGGGAGGGTGATAATAATATTTATTAAATGGTGCCAGATCGACTGCTGCATGTACTTGCCGGGGGGCTGTTGTTTGTATTTAACTACTTGTATTTTGGGTCTGCATTCATGTTTTTTAGATGAGCGCTGCGTTGTGTGTGTGTGTGTGTGTGTGTGTGTGTGTGTGTCAGTGTGTAGTCTTTGTCAGTCAGTGTGTGTCAGTGGGTAGTCTTTGTCAGTGTGTGTGTGTAGTCTTTGTCAGTGTGTGTCAGTGTGTAGTCTTTGTCAGTGTGTGTGTGTGTAGTCTTTGTCAGATGTGTGTGTGTGTGTAGTCTTTGTCAGATGTGTGTGTGTGTGTAGTCTTTGTCAGATGTGTGTCAGTGTGTAGTCTTTGTCAGTGTGTGTCAGTGTGTAGTCTTTGTCAGTGTGTGTGTGTGTGTGTGTGTAGTCTTTGTCAGATGTGTGTCAGTGTGTAGTCTTTGTCAGATGTGTGTCAGTGTGTAGTCTTTGTCAGTGTGTGTCAGTGTGTAGTCTTTGTCAGTGTGTGTGTGTGTGTGTGTGTGTGTAGTCTTTGTCAGATGTGTGTCAGTGGGTAGTCTTTGTCAGATGTGTGTCAGCAGTGTGCAGTCTTTGTCAGTGTGTGTGCGTGTCTGTGTCATTGTGTGTGCAATGCTGAACTGTCCATATATATATATATGGTCAGTTTGGAAACCCCCCTTTCAAAATCCTGCGTTTGCCACTAGGGGCCTTAACACTCTCCCAGTGCTTTAGACACTGTGTGTCAGAAATAAATATGTCTAGGCAAAGTACTGTATACTAATATAAGCAGAATTTTGGTTGGATACAATTTGTTACAAACCATAAATTAGAGAAACTAAGGGGTCTATGCAGTGGCTTCACAAGGGGGAGCGGGCTGCACCTGGGTGTCACCCACTAAGGGGTGACACCAAAGTGCCGACTCTCCCTCAGTGAAAGGAGCCGGGTGCTGCACTGTAATATTACGTGCAGCACTCGGCTCCTGACAAAGTGAGGAAGCCGGCACTGCCCGCAGAGTGGTCCCCGGGTGCAGTCTACAACTCCGGGACCCCCCCTCCACCGACGTTCCCCAGTTGTTGCGGGGTTCGAGCCACGAGGCCACGCCCCCCCCACCGGGTGCAGTAGCAGGGAGGGGCACCACTGAGTCTATGTACTAAGACTTGGAGAGAAATAAAGTGGACAGAGATAAAGTACCAATCAGCACCTAGCTGTCACTTTACAGCACACTGTGATGCATGCGTGGTACGCAGCAATTGTGTGCGTATTAGCAAGTGTGATCCAAGCTGAATCAGGCCCTGTGCTCACTCTTGCATTTGTGTGGAGGTGACAGGCCGTATAGGTCTGGACCACCATTGTTTTTTTTTACTTAATATATTTTATATCTTTCAAATATTCTAAATGTGAGAGTTATTTTTTAATGGGTAATTGAATATAATTGTGAAGTACTCTACCTACCACTTTTTTTATTCATTCAAACAGTACCCCATTGCGAAACTCGCGTTTGCGTGCGCCAACTAGCCATTGCAATCGGGACTGAGATCGCAATGACTACGCAGACACATTCGCAGAGTGATTGACAGGAAGTGCCATTTGTGGGTGGTGACGGTGAGGTAGTCAGGCGAGCGCAGGCGTGCCAGTGCGTTTCAACGCCGTTGCAGGGGAGAGGATAAATTATCCATTTCAATGGCATACGCAGCCTGAGGCCTGATAGAAATTGCTAACAACCATGCACGCTGAGTAAGGACAGGGCTTGTGCAAGTGTGCGTGAGGCTGCGATGGTACTCCATTGTACCGCTGGTTTCGCAGTCTTGCTAGACATTACGGCGGTGTGGTAAGTAAAGTGGGCATCCTTATGTTATGCTGCGAGGGTATTGCGATCGCAATGGATTAGCATACAGTTGAACTGCGTGCGTAATCGCTATTGCATTTGCAGTTGCGTATGGTAGGGAATCAGGCCCAGAGACGCCCGGCTGCTCACATACAGTAGGAGGACATACTCAGATGGAGACACTGCACCTACCTAAGGGCTGGTGCAACTTACCATGATGTGCTGCACCTAGGACGTGCCTAAAGACACTGGACGGTAATGCAGCATCTTAAGACGGTGCAAGTAGGCATCTCATTCCTTGAGACATTCGGATTCACTCTTTTACACCAGGGAATGGCTTTATTGCGGCATCTGTATAAAGTCGCAGACGCAACTGCGGCAAAAGACATGTCTGTGTCCATCTCAGAATCAGGCCCACAGTACATTAACTCTCAACCTTTTATGATTATTACATTATATACATTGGTTTTGAAACATACTGTAATATGATCTTATCAGAAATGTTTCCAGCAGGATTACCTGCTTGCCATGTCCCACTCCCCCCATATACCCGCCCCCCCTTCCCCTACACCACCACCCCTCAGGGATCACCTTCACCAGGTATTCACAGCTTACTGCTGCAGAATCATCCAGTCCCTATTTAGGGCTCTATTTACTACAACCCGCATTGCGAATTCAGCCAATATCAAAGGGATTTACTAAATATAAGAGATGTGCGCCGACCCGTGTTTTGGTTTTGGATCTGAATCTGGTTTTGGATTTTTTTCCTTGGTGTTTTGTTTTTAGGTTTTGGTTTTGGATCTGTATTTTTTCCAAAAAAATTATATGAACAGCTAAAACTACATAATTTGGGCCTGTTTTTGTTTCTGTAGTATTATTAACCTTAATAAGAATGATTTTCAGGCATTTCTAGGCATTTTTAATCACCTCACAGTATTGATTTCACTATTTTTCACCTATATAGGCCAAAGGCTGCAGCGAGCTGGCTGGCTAAAGTAAGCAACAGAGCAGCAGCACAAACACACGGCAGTTTAAAAAAAATATCAGACATCTATGAAACATTGCCACACAGCAGTGGCAGACAGGATGGCAGTTTAATAAACTATAATAATGTCAGTCGGCAATACCCCAAATTGTGCCAAATGTAAAGGAAAGAGGTGCAAGATGGAATTGTTCCTCCCACCCACTCTTATGTGGGATATTACAAAGGACATGCACAGTTTAACAAAACCAAGCACTTTAGCCACTAGGACTGACACTTTCGTGGCTGAACTCCTTGGTTTGTTTGGGTCCCCACAAAACATTTTTTGGATGACTACCTTCAATTATTAAGGAGGAGGTTGATGATGAGGGTGTTGGTGGTGGAGATTGCATGTGCTGGTCCAAACTGCTGGTAGCTGATACTGTATACAAATAGCCCAGGCGCTGGAGAGTTAAATCAATCCTACAGCAACAGTATGGTTGAAAGAGGAGGTCACCCTCAAATAACAAAGGCAAATATATATATAAAAATGGGCAACTATATGGGCTGGTGTCAATTAGTAACGCACTCAAATCAGATGTTTCAATGACAATAAGTATACATTTATTAAAAAATCATTTTAACATATCACATCAACACAATGGATGCATCCATAATAATTACTCATTACAAAAAAAGTATATTAAAAAAAATAAATAATAAAATATATAGTCCTAATATTCAGGTGGTGGTACCACAGGAAAACACAGGTAAATAGATGGATGATCAACAATAGATTGATAAGAGTCACTGTCCAGTTGTACTGTAACGTGTTATGAAATAAATGTAGTAACAAATTAATTACCTGCAGACTTCTGTTGTAGCTGGTATTGCTAGTTAATTTATGCCAGAAAATGGTGATGATGATGATAAGTCCGTATGAACGGGAAAACGGGGTGCTGTAATTGCCGCTCCTGGGAAGTGTGTGGTCGGCTGTGGAGCTCGGGGCGTTCACGATCCGGATGCATAGGCAAATGCAGGGGGGGTTTCTGTCTGCCTGGAAACCCCCCTCCCCAGCCCACACCATGACCACAATAGAAATAGTAATAGAATAGAATTTTACTAGAGCTGCATGTTCTTCTCAGTATCACAAATGAAATAATTAGCACCACCTGTGGATCTTCTAACATGTATAAGCCAGTAATAAATAATCTGTGCACCAAATAGGATATCTGGAAAACATTCACTGTTAGGGATGTGCTGCTATAGAGCCCAATATGTACATATTTGTCCAGGGCAGTGCTAGGTTCTTCTGCTGCTCCCCCAGGCTCCCGAACTTGCTCCAATGCCCTGGAATGGTGCCCACATCTGAAAAAAAACATTCTGCTCAGAAAGGATGGCCTTACTGCCTCATCTAATGGCTTACTGTGATCACTGGTCCTGTATATGCTGGAATTATGACACACAATACACTTTGTATGATGTATATTAAAGCTGGTTAAGTGCTAATTCTACCCTCTTCATGGACTGGCCACACTCACTCTAAAATCAGGCATTTGGAAACCCCCTCTAGAAATCCTGCATTTGCCACTGGGATGCACTGCATCTCCGGCTGTATTAGTGCAGGGACAGGGTCTTTGTCAATGAAGCCGCAGCATCACCTCCTCCGGTAGACTCACTCGGGAAGTGGAGCGTCGTGTGTTCAGGGTGAGCTGCAGACGTGGCCGCTCTAGGTGAGGAACAGCTCCAGCAGTCAGAGCACAGGAGGCGGTGGGTGTTGTAATATCCACGGCAGTGAAATGCCGCTTGTCCCGTCTCAGTAGCAGATCATCTCAGTGGTTCAATCATTGGGGGGGAACAGGTCTGCAGTAAGTGAGAAAAGTGCTCTACCCGTGTCTGGGGAGCAGATGGTCCTTGTACCTTCTGTGGGAGCACCATGCAATAGGAGAGAGCACCTACGCGTTTCACCGTCCTAAAGGCATCTTTGTCAAGGTGAACAGAAAGCTCTGTCATTCCAGTATTTAAATTAGCTGCATATATTACAGATGAAATCCATTGGAACAGCTCATTTGAGTGGTATAATCGGTGAGCACTGTGGTATTAAGGGAACTCAGAAGGAGAACAGATAGTATACAATCGGGTAGCCGGCTGCCTTAATAATGGCAGCCGGCTTCCCGACTGTCATATCCCGGTGAGGGTGAAATGCCAGGCATCTAGATGTAGACGCCTGACATTTCCCCGATGCCGGGAGCCTGGCGCCCGGCATCCCGATCGAAGGGATGCCAGGTGCCGCGAGCGGACTGCCGCGGGGGGGAGGGTTAGGTTTAGGGCACCCGGGGGGGACTTAGGGTTAGGCCCCCCCCCGGGAGGGTTAGGGTTAGGCTAGGGGGAGGGAGGGTTAGGGTTAGGCACCCCCCCGGGGGACTAAAGTTTAGGCAGCGGGGAAAGGCGGAGTGAGGGTTAGGCACTTAGAGGGGGGATTAGGGTTAGGCACTTGGGGGGGAGGTTAGGGTTAGGCACCCCTAAGGAGGGTTAGGGGATTAGTTAGTTATTGTGGCCGGCGGCGGTATTTCATACCGATTCCGAACAGTTACTGACCTACATAGATACAGTTTACACAGCTTACAGAAGAAAAGCAACATGTAATCACTAATTGATACTTTCTAACTAAATTAACACTAAATGTGTCAATCATCACTACTACTACTATTCTGTATGTATATTAATATTGTGACATTAGTCTTTCAGGACCAAATTTTAGTAAGTTACTCTTTCTGAACATGTATAAATATAGCTAATTTTTGCTAATTTAAGTCTACCAGAGGAGGTGATGCTGCGGCTTCATTGACAAAGACAGGGGGCGAGATATATTTGTCTTTGTCAATGAAGCCGCAGCATCACGTTGCTTTTCTGGCTTTCTTTTTATCATTAGCAAGAACTGCTACCACTGGCGGCTGATTTACACAAACCACATCCTTATCATCAACATCCACGTTAACGTCAAATAGGACAGAAATTTCCCCCTCATCCTCCTTTTGCACTTCCTCCACACTATCATCCTATTTTTTTATTTCACCATCTAATACTAGCACAGCCGTCATGGCATCAGTGATCCGCTGTGAAACTGGGTGACAGCTGTTATACATACTTCCTCTAGCAAAGGACTGTTTACAGTGGCGTAACTACCGCCCCCGCAGCCCCCGCGGTGGCGTGAAGGCATGGAGGCTTGTGGGGTGAGGTGGCTGCAGATTCCATGCGGACTAGCCGTCCACATGAAATCTGCAGAAAATGGCCCACTGGGGGGGGGGACTGCTACTACTAAGGGCACTAGGGGGGGGACTATTACTACTAAGGGTACTGGGGGGGGACTACTACTACTAAGGGCAGTAGGGCAGTGCTGGGGGGACTACCACTAATGGGATTGCTGGGGGGGAGGACGGAC
>JAUIMM010003968.1:0-25389 GCA_031769625.1 Taudactylus pleione
GTGCTTGCTACAAGAGGAGATATCACAAAGTATGTGCTTTTGTTGTTTCCATTGGTTTCTATGCATTTTGGCCTAAAACGAGCATTTTGCTGTTTTCTCTTAAACGCAACATGGGAGAAAAACCATTTCACATCACATTTGTGGGTCTTGGTCTTCAACACATTCTGTGAAATTTTGTGCTGTCTGTGTTTGCTACAAGAGGAGATATCAGAAAGTATGTGCTTTTGTTGTTTCCATTGGTTTCAAAGTATTTTTTCCTAAAACAAGCATTTGCTGTTTTCTCTTAAATGCTCCATGGCAGAAAAAACATTTCACAACACATTCGTGGGTCTTGGTCTTCAACACATTCTCTGAAATTTTGAGCTGTCTGTGTTTGCTACAAGAGCAGATATCACAAAGTTTGTGCTTTTGTTGTTTCCATTGGTTTCAATGCATTTTGGCCTAAAACGAGCATTTGCTGTTTTCTCTTACATGCAACAAGGGAGAAAAACCATTTCACATCACATTTGTGGGTCTTGGTCTTCAACACATTCTGTGAAATTTTGAGCTGTCTGTGTTTGCTACAAGAGGAGATATCAGAAAGTATGTGCTTTTGTTGTTTCCATTGGTTTCAATGCATTTTGGCCTAAAACAAGCATTTGCTGTTTTCTCTTAAACGCTCCATGGGAGAAAAAACATTTCATAACACATTCGTGGGTCTTGGTCTTCAACACATTCTCTGAAATTTTGAGCTGTCTGTGTTTGCTACAAGAGCAGATATCACAAAGTATGCACTTTTGTTGTTTCCATTGATTTCAAAGCATTTTGGCTTAAAACAAGCATTTACTGTTTTCTCTTAAATGCAACATGGGAGAATAACCATTTCACATCACATTTGTGGGTCTTGGTCTTCAACACATTCTGTGAAATTTTGAGCTGTATGTGTTTGCTACAAGAGGAGATATCACAAAGTTTGTGCTTTTGTTGTTTCCATTGGTTTCAATGCATTTTGGCCTAAAACGAGCATTTGCTGTTTTCTTTTAAACGCAACATGGGAGAAAAAACCATTTCACATCACATTTGTGGGACTTGGTCTTCAACACATTCTGTGAAATTTTGAGCTGTCTGTGCTTGCTACAAGAGGAGATATCACAAAGTATGTGCTTTTGTTGTTTCCAATGGTTTCAAAGCATTTTGGCCTAAAATTGGCATTTGCTGTTTTCTCTTAAATGCAACATGGGAGAAAAACCATTTCACATCACATTTGTGGGTCTTGGTCTTCAACACATTCTGTGAAATTTTGAGCTGTCTGTGTTTGCTACAAGAGCAGATATCACAAAGTATGCACTTTTGTTGTTTCCATTGATTTCAATGCATTTTGGCATAAAACAAGCATTTACTGTTTTCTCTTAAACGCTCCATGGGAGAAAAAACATTTCACAACACATTCGTGGGTCTTGGTCTTCAACACATTCTCTGAAATTTTGAGCTGTCTGTGTTTGCTACAAGAGCAGATATCACAAAGTATGCACTTTTGTTGTTTCCATTGATTTCAATGCATTTTGGCATAAAACAAGCATTTACTGTTTTCTCTTAAACGCAACATGGGAGAAAAACCATTTCACATCACATTTGTGGGTCTTGGTCTTCAACACATTCTGTGAAATTTTGAGCTGTCTGTGTTTGCTACAAGAGGAGATATCACAAAGTTTGTGCTTTTGTTGTTTCCATTGGTTTCAATGCATTTTGGCCTAAAACGAGCATTTGCTGTTTTCTTTTAAACGCAACATGGGAGAAAAAACCATTTCACATCACATTTGTGGGACTTGGTCTTCAACACATTCTGTGAAATTTTGAGCTGTCTGTGCTTGCTACAAGAGGAGATATCACAAAGTATGTGCTTTTGTTGTTTCCATTGGTTTCAAAGCATTTTGGCCTAAAATTGGCATTTGCTGTTTTCTCTCAAATGCAACATGGGAGAAAAACCATTTCACATCACATTTGTGGGTCTTGGTCTTCAACACATTCTGTGAAATTTTGAGCTGTCTGTGTTTGCTACAAGAGGAGATTTCACAAAGTATGCACTTTTGTAGTTTTCATTGGTTTCAATGCATTTTGGCCTAAAACGAGTATTTTGCTGTTTTCTCTTAAACGCAACATGGGAGAAAAACCATTTCACATCACATTTGTGTGTCTTGGTCTTCAACACATTCTGTGAAATTTTGAGCTGTCTGTGTTTGCTACAAGAGCAGATATCACAAAGTATGCGCTTTTGGTGTTTCCATTGATTTCAATGCATTTTGGCATAAAACAAGCATTTGCTGTTTTCTCCTAAACGCAACATGGGAGAAAAACCATTTCACATCACATTTGTGGGTCTTGGTCTTCAACACATTCTGTGAAATCTTGAGCTGTCTGTGTTTGCTACAAGAGGAGATATCACAAAGTTTGCGCTTTTGTTTCCATTGGTTTCAATGCATTTTGGCCTAAAACGAGCATTTTCTGTTTTCTCCTAATCGCAACATGGGAGAAAAACCATTTCACATCACATTTGTGGGTCTTGGTCTTCAACACATTCTGTGAAATTTTGAGCTGTCTGTGTTTGCTACAAGAGCAGATATCACAAAGTATGCGCTTTTGTTGTTTCCATTGATTTCAATTCATTTTGGCATAAAACAAGCATTTGCTGTTTTCTCTTAAACGCAACATGGGAGAAAAACCATTTCACATCACATTTGTGGGTCTTGGTCTTCAACACATTCTGTGAAATTTTGAGCTGTCTGTTTGCTACAAGAGCAGATATCACAAAGTATGCGCTTTTGTTGTTTCCATTGATTTCAATTCATTTTGGCATAAAACAAGCATTTGCTGTTTTCTCTTAAACGCAACATGGGAGAAAAACCATTTCACATCACATTTGTGGGTCTTGGTCTTCAACACATTCTGTGAAATTTTGAGCTGTCTGTTTGCTACAAGAGGAGATATCACAAAGTTTGCGCTTTTGTTGTTTCCATTGGCTTCAATGCATTTTGGCCTAAAACAAGCATTTGCTGTTTTCTCTTAAACGCAACATGGGAGAAAAACCATTTCACATCACATTTGTGGGTCTTGGTCTTCAACACATTCTGTGAAATTTTGAGCTGTCTGTGTTTGCTACAAGAGGAGATATCAGAAAGTATGTGCTTTTGTTGTTTCCATTGGTTTCAATGCATTTTGGCCTAAAACAAGCATTTGCTGTTTTCTCTTAAACGCTCCATGGGAGAAAAAACATTTCACAACACATTCATGGGTCTTGGTCTTCAACACATTCTCTGAAATTTTGAGCTGTCTGTATTTGCTACAAGAGCAGATATCACAAAGTATGCACTTTTGTTGTTTCCATTGATTTCAATGCATTTTGGCATAAAACAAGCATTTACTGTTTTCTCTTAAACGCAACATGGGAGAAAAACCATTTCACATCACATTTGTGGGTCTTGGTCTTCAACACATTCTGTGAATTTTTGAGCTGTCTGTGTTTGCTACAAGAGGAGATATCACAAAGTTTGTGCTTTTGTTGTTTCCATTGGTTTCAATGCATTTTGGCCTAAAACGAGCATTTGCTGTTTTCTTTTAAACGCAACATGGGAGAAAAAACCATTTCACATCACATTTGTGGGACTTGGTCTTCAACACATTCTGTGAAATTTTGAGCTGTCTGTGCTTGCTACAAGAGGAGATATCACAAAGTATGTGCTTTTGTTGTTTCCATTGGTTTCAAAGCATTTTGGCCTAAAATTGGCATTTGCTGTTTTCTCTCAAATGCAACATGGGAGAAAAACCATTTCACATCACATTTGTGGGTCTTGGTCTTCAACACATTCTGTGAAATTTTGAGCTGTCTGTGTTTGCTACAAGAGGAGATTTCACAAAGTATGCACTTTTGTAGTTTTCATTGGTTTCAATGCATTTTGGCCTAAAACGAGTATTTTGCTGTTTTCTCTTAAACGCAACATGGGAGAAAAACCATTTCACATCACATTTGTGGGTCTTGGTCTTCAACACATTCTGTGAAATTTTGAGCTGTCTGTGTTTGCTACAAGAGCAGATATCACAAAGTATGCGCTTTTGGTGTTTCCATTGATTTCAATGCATTTTGGCATAAAACAAGCATTTGCTGTTTTCTCCTAAACGCAACATGGGAGAAAAACCATTTCACATCACATTTGTGGGTCTTGGTCTTCAACACATTCTGTGAAATCTTGAGCTGTCTGTGTTTGCTACAAGAGGAGATATCACAAAGTTTGCACTTTTGTTTCCATTGGTTTCAATGCATTTTGGCCTAAAACGAGCATTTTCTGTTTTCTCCTAATCGCAACATGGGAGAAAAACGATTTCACATCACATTTGTGGGTCTTGGTCTTCAACACATTCTGTGAAATTTTGAGCTGTCTGTGTTTGCTACAAGAGCAGATATCACAAAGTATGCGCTTTTGTTGTTTCCATTGATTTCAATTCATTTTGGCATAAAACAAGCATTTGCTGTTTTCTCTTAAACGCAACATGGGAGAAAAACCATTTCACATCACATTTGTGGGTCTTGGTCTTCAACACATTCTGTGAAATTTTGAGCTGTCTGTTTGCTACAAGAGCAGATATCACAAAGTATGCGCTTTTGTTGTTTCCATTGATTTCAATTCATTTTGGCATAAAACAAGCATTTGCTGTTTTCTCTTAAACGCAACATGGGAGAAAAACCATTTCACATCACATTTGTGGGTCTTGGTCTTCAACACATTCTGTGAAATTTTGAGCTGTCTGTTTGCTACAAGAGGAGATATCACAAAGTTTGCGCTTTTGTTGTTTCCATTGGCTTCAATGCATTTTGGCCTAAAACAAGCATTTGCTGTTTTCTCTTAAACGCAACATGGGAGAAAAACCATTTCACATCACATTTGTGGGTCTTGGTCTTCAACACATTCTGTGAAATTTTGAGCTGTCTGTGTTTGCTACAAGAGGAGATATCAGAAAGTATGTGCTTTTGTTGTTTCCATTGGTTTCAATGCATTTTGGCCTAAAACAAGCATTTGCTGTTTTCTCTTAAACGCTCCATGGGAGAAAAAACATTTCACAACACATTCGTGGGTCTTGGTCTTCAACACATTCTCTGAAATTTTGAGCTGTCTGTATTTGCTACAAGAGCAGATATCACAAAGTATGCACTTTTGTTGTTTCCATTGATTTCAATGCATTTTGGCATAAAACAAGCATTTACTGTTTTCTCTTAAACGCAACATGGGAGAAAAACCATTTCACATCACATTTGTGGGTCTTGGTCTTCAACACATTCTGTGAAATTTTGAGCTGTCTGTGTTTGCTACAAGAGGAGATATCACAAAGTTTGTGCTTTTGTTGTTTCCATTGGTTTCAATGCATTTTGGCCTAAAACGAGCATTTGCTGTTTTCTTTTAAACGCAACATGGGAGAAAAAACCATTTCACATCACATTTGTGGGACTTGGTCTTCAACACATTCTGTGAAATTTTGAGCTGTCTGTGCTTGCTACAAGAGGAGATATCACAAAGTATGTGCTTTTGTTGTTTCCATTGGTTTCAAAGCATTTTGGCCTAAAATTGGCATTTGCTGTTTTCTCTTAAATGCAACATGGGAGAAAAACCATTTCACATCATGTTTGTGGGTCTTGGTCTTCAACACATTCTGTGAAATTTTGAGCTGTCTGTGTTTGCTACAAGAGGAGATTTCACAAAGTATGTGCTTTTGTAGTTTTCATTGGTTTCAATGCATTTTGGCCTAAAACGAGTATTATGCTGTTTTCTCTAAAACGCAACATGGGAGAAAAACCATTTCACATCACATTTGTGGGTCTTGGTCTTCAACACATTCTGTGAAATTTTGAGCTGTCTGTGTTTGCTACAAGAGCAGATATCACAAGGTATGCGCTTTTGGTGTTTCCATTGATTTCAATGCATTTTGGCATAAAACAAGCATTTGCTGTTTTCTCTTAAACGCAACATGGGAGAAAAACCATTTCACATCACATTTGTGGGTCTTGGTCTTCAACACATTCTGTGAAATTTTGAGCTGTCTGTGTTTGCTACAAGAGGAGATATCACAAAGTTTGCACTTTTGTTGTTTCCATTGGTTTCAATGCATTTTGGCCTAAAACGAGCATTTTCTGTTTTCTCTTAATCGCAACATGGGAGAAAAACCATTTCACATCACATTTGTGGGTCTTGGTCTTCAACACATTCTGTGAAATTTTGAGCTGTCTGTGTTTGCTACAAGAGCAGATATCACAAAGTATGCGCTTTTGTTGTTTCCATTTATTTCAATGCATTTTGGCCTAAAACGAGCATTTGCTGTTTTCTCTTAAACGCAACATGGGAGAAAAACCATTTCACATCACATTTGTGGGTCTTGGTCTTCAACACATTCTGTGAAATTTTGAGCTGTCTGTTTGCTACAAGAGGAGATATCACAAAATTTGCGCTTTTGTTGTTTCCATTGATTTCAATGCATTTTGGCCTAAAACAAGCATTTGCTGTTTTCTCTTAAACGCAACATGGGAGAAAAACCATTTCACATCACATTTGTGGGTCTTGGTCTTCAACACATTCTGTGAAATTTTGAGCTGTCTGTGTTTGCTACAAGAGCAGATATCACAAAGTATGCGCTTTTGTTGTTTCCATTGATTTCAATGCATTTCGGCATAAAACAAGCATTTGCTGTTTTCTCTTAAACGCAACATGGGAGAAAAACCATTTCACATCACATTTGTGGGTCTTGGTCTTCAACACATTCTGTGAAATTTTGAGCTGTCTGTGTTTGCTACAAGAGGAGATATCAGAAAGTATGTGCTTTTGTTGTTTAAATTGGTTTCAATGCATTTTGGCCTAAAACAAGCATTTGCTGTTTTCTCTTAAACGCTCCATGGGAGAAAAAACATTTCACAACACATTCGTGGGTCTTGGTCTTCAACACATTCTCTGAAATTTTGAGCTGTCTGTGTTTGCTACAAGAGCAGATATCACAAAGTATGCACTTTTGTTGTTTCCATTGATTTCAATGCATTTTGGCATAAAACAAGCATTTACTGTTTTCTCTTAAACGCAACATGGGAGAAAAACCATTTCACATCATTTTTGTGGGTCTTGGTCTTCAACACATTCTGTGAAATTTTGAGCTGTCTGTGTTTGCTACAAGAGGAGATATCACAAAGTTTGTGCTTTTGTTGTTTCCATTGGTTTCAATGCATTTTGGCCTAAAACGAACATTTGCTGTTTTCTTTTAAACGCAACATGGGAGAAAAAACCATTTCACATCACATTTGTGGGACTTGGTCTTCAACACATTCTGTGAAATTTTGAGCTGTCTGTGCTTGCTACAAGAGGAGATATCACAAAGTATGTGCTTTTGTTGTTTCCATTGGTTTCAAAGCATTTTGGCCTAAAATTGGCATTTGCTGTTTTCTCTTAAATGCAACATGGGAGAAAAACCATTTCACATCACGTTTGTGGGTCTTGGTCTTCAACACATTCTGTGAAATTTTGAGCTGTCTGTGTTTGCTACAAGAGGAGATTTCACAAAGTATGCGCTTTTGTAGTTTTCATTGGTTTCAATGCATTTTGGCCTAAAACGAGTATTTTGCTGTTTTCTCTTAAACGCAACATGGGAGAAAAACCATTTCACATCACATTTGTGGGTCTTGGTCTTCAACACATTCTGTGAAATTTTGAGCTGTCTGTGTTTGCTACAAGAGCAGATATCACAAAGTATGCGCTTTTGGTGTTTCCATTGATTTCAAAGCATTTTGGCATAAAACAAGCATTTGCTGTTTTCTCTTAAACGCAACATGGGAGAAAAACCATTTCACATCACATTTGTGGGTCTTGGTCTTCAACACATTCTGTGAAATTTTGAGCTGTCTGTGTTTGCTACAAGAGCAGATATCACAAAGTATGCGCTTTTGTTGTTTCCATTGATTTCAATGCATTTTGGCATATAACAAGCATTTGCTGTTTTCTCTTAAACGCACCATGGGAGAAAAACCATTTCACATCACATTTGTGGGTCTTGGTCTTCTACACATTCTGTGAAATTTTGAGCTGTCTGTTTGCTACAAGAGGAGATATCACAAAGTTTGCGCTTTTGTTGTTTCCATTGGTTTCAATGCATTTTGGCCTAAAACAAGCATTTGCTGTTTTCTCTTAAACGCAACATGGGAGAAAAACCATTTCACATCACATTTGTGGGTCTTGGTCTTCAACACATTCTGTGAAATTTTGAGCTGTCTGTGTTTGCTACAAGAGGAGATATCAGAAAGTATGTGCTTTTGTTGTTTCTATTGGTTTCAATGCATTTTGGCCTAAAACAAGCATTTGCTGTTTTCTCTTAAACGCTCCATGGGAGAAAAAACATTTCACAACACATTCGTGGGTCTTGGTCTTCAACACATTCTCTGAAATTTTGAGCTGTCTGTGTTTGCTACAAGAGCAGATATCACAAAGTATGCACTTTTGTTGTTTCCATTGATTTCAATGCATTTTGTCATAAAACAAGCATTTACTGATTTCTCTTAAACGCAACATGGGAGAAAAACCATTTCACATCACATTTGTGGGTCTTGGTCTTCAAAACATTCTGTGAAATTTTGAGCTGTCTGTGTTTGCTACAAGAGGAGATATCACAAAGTTTGTGCTTTTGTTGTTTCCATTGGTTTCAATGTATTTTGGCCTAAAAGGAGCATTTGCTGTTTTCTTTTAAACGCAACATGGGAGAAAAAACCATTTCACATCACATTTGTGGGACTTGGTCTTCAACACATTCTGTGAAATTTTGAGCTGTCTGTGTTTGCTACAAGAGGAGATTTCACAAAGTATGCGCTTTTGTAGTTTTCATTGGTTTCAATGCATTTTGGCCTAAAACGAGTATTTTGCTGTTTTCTCTTAAATGCAACATGGGAGAAAAACCATTTCACATCACATTTGTGGGTCTTGGTCTTCAACACATTCTGTGAAATTTTGAGCTGTCTGTGTTTGCTACAAGAGCAGATATCACAAAGTATGCGCTTTTGGTGTTTCCATTGATTTCAATGCATTTTGGCATAAAACAAGCATTTGCTGTTTTCTCTTAAACGCAACATGGGAGAAAAACCATTTCACATCACATTTGTGGGTCTTGGTCTTCAACACATTCTGTGAAATTTTGAGCTGTCTGTGTTTGCTACAAGAGGAGATATCACAAAGATTGCGCTTTTGTTGTTTCCATTGGTTTCAATGCATTTTGGCCTAAAACGAGCATTTTCTGTTTTCTCTTAATCGCAACATGGGAGAAAAACCATTTCACATCACATTTGTGGGTCTTGGTCTTCAACACATTCTGTGAAATTTTGAGCTGTCTGTGTTTGCTACAAGAGCAGATATCATAAAGTATGCGCTTTTGTTGTTTCCATTGATTTCAATGCATTTTGGCATAAAACAAGCATTTGCTGTTTTCTCTTAAACGCAACATGGGAGAAAAACCATTTCACATCACATTTGTGGGTCTTGGTCTTCAACACATTCTGTGAAATTTTGAGCTGTCTGTTTGCTACAAGAGGAGATATCACAAAGTTTGCGCTTTTGTTGTTTCCATTGGTTTCAATGCATTTTGGCCTAAAACAAGCATTTGCTGTTTTCTCTTAAACGCAACATGGGAGAAAAACCATTTCACATCACATTTGTGGGTCTTGGTCTTCAACACATTCTGTGAAATTTTGAGCTGTCTGTGTTTGCTACAAGAGGAGATATCAGAAAGTATGTGCTTTTGTTGTTTCTATTGGTTTCAATGCATTTTGGCCTAAAACAAGCATTTGCTGTTTTCTCTTAAACGCTCCATGGGAGTAAAAACATTTCATAACACATTCGTGGGTCTTGGTCTTCAACACATTCTCTGAAATTTTGAGCTGTCTGTGTTTGCTACAAGAGCAGATATCACAAAGTATGCACTTTTGTTGTTTCCATTGATTTCAAAGCATTTTGGCATAAAACAAGCATTTACCGTTTTCTCTTAAATGCAACATGGGAGAAAAACCATTTCACATCACATTTGTGGGTCTTGGTCTTCAACACATTCTGTGAAATTTTGAGCTGTATGTGTTTGCTACAAGAGGAGATATCACAAAGTTTGTGCTTTTGTTGTTTCCATTGGTTTCAATGCATTTTGGCCTAAAACGAGCATTTGCTGTTTTCTTTTAAACGCAACATGGGAGAAAAAACCATTTCACATCACATTTGTGGGACTTGGTCTTCAACACATTCTGTGAAATTTTGAGCTGTCTGTGCTTGCTACAAGAGGAGATATCACAAAGTATGTGCTTTTGTTGTTTCCAATGGTTTCAAAGCATTTTGGCCTAAAATTGGCATTTGCTGTTTTCTCTTAAATGCAACATGGGAGAAAAACCATTTCACATCACATTTGTGGGTCTTGGTCTTCAACACATTCTGTGAAATTTTGAGCTGTCTGTGTTTACTACAAGAGCAGATATCACAAAGTATGCACTTTTGTTGTTTCCATTGATTTCAATGCATTTTGGCATAAAACAAGCATTTACTGTCTTCTCTTAAACGCTCCATGGGAGAAAAAACATTTCACAACACATTCGTGGGTCTTGGTCTTCAACACATTCTCTGAAATTTTGAGCTGTCTGTGTTTGCTACAAGAGCAGATATCACAAAGTATGCACTTTTGTTGTTTCCATTGATTTCAATGCATTTTGGCATAAAACAAGCATTTACTGTTTTCTCTTAAACGCAACATGGGAGAAAAACCATTTCACATCACATTTGTGGGTCTTGGTCTTCAACACATTCTGTGAAATTTTGAGCTGTCTGTGTTTGCTACAAGAGGAGATATCACAAAGTTTGTGCTTTTGTTGTTTCCATTGGTTTCAATGCATTTTGGCCTAAAACGAGCATTTGCTGTTTTCTTTTAAACGCAACATGGGAGAAAAAACCATTTCACATCACATTTGTGGGACTTGGTCTTCAACACATTCTGTGAAATTTTGAGCTGTCTGTGTTTGCTACAAGAGCAGATATCACAAAGTATGCGCTTTTGGTGTTTCCATTGATTTCAATGCATTTTGGCATAAAACAAGCATTTGCTGTTTTCTCTTAAACGCAACATGGGAGAAAAACCATTTCACATCACATTTGTGGGTCTTGGTCTTCAACACATTCTGTGAAATTTTGAGCTGTCTGTGTTTGCTACAAGAGCAGATATCACAAAGTATGCGCTTTTGTTGTTTCCATTGATTTCAATGCATTTTGGCATATAACAAGCATTTGCTGTTTTCTCTTAAACGCACCATGGGAGAAAAACCATTTCACATCACATTTGTGGGTCTTGGTCTTCTACACATTCTGTGAAATTTTGAGCTGTCTGTTTGCTACAAGAGGAGATATCACAAAGTTTGCGCTTTTGTTGTTTCCATTGGTTTCAATGCATTTTGGCCTAAAACAAGCATTTGCTGTTTTCTCTTAAACGCAACATGGGAGAAAAACCATTTCACATCACATTTGTGGGTCTTGGTCTTCAACACATTCTGTGAAATTTTGAGCTGTCTGTGTTTGCTACAAGAGGAGATATCAGAAAGTATGTGCTTTTGTTGTTTCTATTGGTTTCAATGCATTTTGGCCTAAAACAAGCATTTGCTGTTTTCTCTTAAACGCTCCATGGGAGAAAAAACATTTCACAACACATTCGTGGGTCTTGGTCTTCAACACATTCTCTGAAATTTTGAGCTGTCTGTGTTTGCTACAAGAGCAGATATCACAAAGTATGCACTTTTGTTGTTTCCATTGATCTCAATGCATTTTGTCATAAAACAAGCATTTACTGATTTCTCTTAAATGCAACATGGGAGAAAAACCATTTCACATCACATTTGTGGGTCTTGGTCTTCAAAACATTCTGTGAAATTTTGAGCTGTCTGTGTTTGCTACAAGAGGAGATATCACAAAGTTTGTGCTTTTGTTGTTTCCATTGGTTTCAATGTATTTTGGCCTAAAAGGAGCATTTGCTGTTTTCTTTTAAACGCAACATGGGAGAAAAAACCATTTCACATCACATTTGTGGGACTTGGTCTTCAACACATTCTGTGAAATTTTGAGCTGTCTGTGTTTGCTACAAGAGGAGATTTCACAAAGTATGCGCTTTTGTAGTTTTCATTGGTTTCAATGCATTTTGGCATAAAACGAGTATTTTGCTGTTTTCTCTTAAATGCAACATGGGAGAAAAACCATTTCACATCACATTTGTGGGTCTTGGTCTTCAACACATTCTGTGAAATTTTGAGCTGTCTGTGTTTGCTACAAGAGCAGATATCACAAAGTATGCGCTTTTGGTGTTTCCATTGATTTCAATGCATTTTGGCATAAAACAAGCATTTGCTGTTTTCTCCTAAACGCAACATGGGAGAAAAACCATTTCACATCACATTTGTGGGTCTTGGTCTTCAACACATTCTGTGAAATTTTGAGCTGTCTGTTTGCTACAAGAGGAGATATCACAAAGTTTGCGCTTTTGTTGTTTCCATTGGTTTCAATGCATTTTGGCCTAAAACAAGCATTTGCTGTTTTCTCTTAAACGCAACATGGGAGAAAAACCATTTCACATCACATTTGTGGGTCTTGGTCTTCAACACATTCTGTGAAATTTTGAGCTGTCTGTGTTTGCTACAAGAGGAGATATCAGAAAGTATGTGCTTTTGTTGTTTCTATTGGTTTCAATGCATTTTGGCCTAAAACAAGCATTTGCTGTTTTCTCTTAAACGCTCCATGGGAGAAAAAACATTTCACAACACATTCGTGGGTCTTGGTCTTCAACACATTCTCTGAAATTTTGAGCTGTCTGTGTTTGCTACAAGAGCAGATATCACAAAGTATGCACTTTTGTTGTTTCCATTGATTTCAATGCATTTTGTCATAAAACAAGCATTTACTGATTTCTCTTAAACGCAACATGGGAGAAAAACCATTTCACATCACATTTGTGGGTCTTGGTCTTCAAAACATTCTGTGAAATTTTGAGCTGTCTGTGTTTGCTACAAGAGGAGATATCACAAAGTTTGTGCTTTTGTTGTTTCCATTGGTTTCAATGTATTTTGGCCTAAAAGGAGCATTTGCTGTTTTCTTTTAAACGCAACATGGGAGAAAAAACCATTTCACATCACATTTGTGGGACTTGGTCTTCAACACATTCTGTGAAATTTTGAGCTGTCTGTGTTTGCTACAAGAGGAGATTTCACAAAGTATGCGCTTTTGTAGTTTTCATTGGTTTCAATGCATTTTGGCCTAAAACGAGTATTTTGCTGTTTTCTCTTAAATGCAACATGGGAGAAAAACCATTTCACATCACATTTGTGGGTCTTGGTCTTCAACACATTCTGTGAAATTTTGAGCTGTCTGTGTTTGCTACAAGAGCAGATATCACAAAGTATGCGCTTTTGGTGTTTCCATTGATTTCAATGCATTTTGGCATAAAACAAGAATTTGCTGTTTTCTCTTAAACGCAACATGGGAGAAAAACCATTTCACATCACATTTGTGGGTCTTGGTCTTCAACACATTCTGTGAAATTTTGAGCTGTCTGTGTTTGCTACAAGAGGAGATATCACAAAGATTGCGCTTTTGTTGTTTCCATTGGTTTCAATGCATTTTGGCCTAAAACGAGCATTTTCTGTTTTCTCTTAATCGCAACATGGGAGAAAAACCATTTCACATCACATTTGTGGGTCTTGGTCTTCAACACATTCTGTGAAATTTTGAGCTGTCTGTGTTTGCTACAAGAGCAGATATCATAAAGTATGCGCTTTTGTTGTTTCCATTGATTTCAATGCATTTTGGCATAAAACAAGCATTTGCTGTTTTCTCTTAAACGCAACATGGGAGAAAAACCATTTCACATCACATTTGTGGGTCTTGGTCTTCAACACATTCTGTGAAATTTTGAGCTGTCTGTTTGCTACAAGAGGAGATATCACAAAGTTTGCGCTTTTGTTGTTTCCATTGGTTTCAATGCATTTTGGCCTAAAACAAGCATTTGCTGTTTTCTCTTAAACGCAACATGGGAGAAAAACCATTTCACATCACATTTGTGGGTCTTGGTCTTCAACACATTCTGTGAAATTTTGAGCTGTCTGTGTTTGCTACAAGAGGAGATATCAGAAAGTATGTGCTTTTGTTGTTTCTATTGGTTTCAATGCATTTTGGCCTAAAACAAGCATTTGCTGTTTTCTCTTAAACGCTCCATGGGAGTAAAAACATTTCATAACACATTCGTGGGTCTTGGTCTTCAACACATTCTCTGAAATTTTGAGCTGTCTGTGTTTGCTACAAGAGCAGATATCACAAAGTATGCACTTTTGTTGTTTCCATTGATTTCAAAGCATTTTGGCATAAAACAAGCATTTACCGTTTTCTCTTAAATGCAACATGGGAGAAAAACCATTTCACATCACATTTGTGGGTCTTGGTCTTCAACACATTCTGTGAAATTTTGAGCTGTATGTGTTTGCTACAAGAGGAGATATCACAAAGTTTGTGCTTTTGTTGTTTCCATTGGTTTCAATGCATTTTGGCCTAAAACGAGCATTTGCTGTTTTCTTTTAAACGCAACATGGGAGAAAAAACCATTTCACATCACATTTGTGGGACTTGGTCTTCAACACATTCTGTGAAATTTTGAGCTGTCTGTGCTTGCTACAAGAGGAGATATCACAAAGTATGTGCTTTTGTTGTTTCCAATGGTTTCAAAGCATTTTGGCCTAAAATTGGCATTTGCTGTTTTCTCTTAAATGCAACATGGGAGAAAAACCATTTCACATCACATTTGTGGGTCTTGGTCTTCAACACATTCTGTGAAATTTTGAGCTGTCTGTGTTTACTACAAGAGCAGATATCACAAAGTATGCACTTTTGTTGTTTCCATTGATTTCAATGCATTTTGGCATAAAACAAGCATTTACTGTCTTCTCTTAAACGCTCCATGGGAGAAAAAAACATTTCACAACACATTCGTGGGTCTTGGTCTTCAACACATTCTCTGAAATTTTGAGCTGTCTGTGTTTGCTACAAGAGCAGATATCACAAAGTATGCACTTTTGTTGTTTCCATTGATTTCAATGCATTTTGGCATAAAACAAGCATTTACTGTTTTCTCTTAAACGCAACATGGGAGAAAAACCATTTCACATCACATTTGTGGGTCTTGGTCTTCAACACATTCTGTGAAATTTTGAGCTGTCTGTGTTTGCTACAAGAGGAGATATCACAAAGTTTGTGCTTTTGTTGTTTCCATTGGTTTCAATGCATTTTGGCCTAAAACGAGCATTTGCTGTTTTCTTTTAAACGCAACATGGGAGAAAAAACCATTTCACATCACATTTGTGGGACTTGGTCTTCAACACATTCTGTGAAATTTTGAGCTGTCTGTGTTTGCTACAAGAGCAGATATCACAAAGTATGCGCTTTTGGTGTTTCCATTGATTTCAATGCATTTTGGCATAAAACAAGCATTTGTTGTTTTCTCTTAAACGCAACATGGGAGAAAAACCATTTCACATCACATTTGTGGGTCTTGGTCTTCAACACATTCTGTGAAATTTTGAGCTGTCTGTGTTTGCTACAAGAGCAGATATCACAAAGTATGCGCTTTTGTTGTTTCCATTGATTTCAATGCATTTTGGCATATAACAAGCATTTGCTGTTTTCTCTTAAACGCACCATGGGAGAAAAACCATTTCACATCACATTTGTGGGTCTTGGTCTTCTACACATTCTGTGAAATTTTGAGCTGTCTGTTTGCTACAAGAGGAGATATCACAAAGTTTGCGCTTTTGTTGTTTCCATTGGTTTCAATGCATTTTGGCCTAAAACAAGCATTTGCTGTTTTCTCTTAAACGCAACATGGGAGAAAAACCATTTCACATCACATTTGTGGGTCTTGGTCTTCAACACATTCTGTGAAATTTTGAGCTGTCTGTGTTTGCTACAAGAGGAGATATCAGAAAGTATGTGCTTTTGTTGTTTCTATTGGTTTCAATGCATTTTGGCCTAAAACAAGCATTTGCTGTTTTCTCTTAAACGCTCCATGGGAGAAAAAACATTTCACAACACATTCGTGGGTCTTGGTCTTCAACACATTCTCTGAAATTTTGAGCTGTCTGTGTTTGCTACAAGAGCAGATATCACAAAGTATGCACTTTTGTTGTTTCCATTGATCTCAATGCATTTTGTCATTAAACAAGCATTTACTGATTTCTCTTAATGCAACATGGGAGAAAAACCATTTCACATCACATTTGTGGGTCTTGGTCTTCAAAACATTCTGTGAAATTTTGAGCTGTCTGTGTTTGCTACAAGAGGAGATATCACAAAGTTTGTGCTTTTGTTGTTTCCATTGGTTTCAATGTATTTTGGCCTAAAAGGAGCATTTGCTGTTTCTTTTAAACGCAACATGGGAGAGAAAAACCATTTCACATCACATTTGTGGGACTTGGTCTTCAACACATTCTGTGAAATTTTGAGCTGTCTGTGTTTGCTACAAGAGGAGATTTCACAAAGTATGCGCTTTTGTAGTTTTCATTGGTTTCAATGCATTTTGGCATAAAACGAGTATTTTGCTGTTTTCTCTTAAATGCAACATGGGAGAAAAACCATTTCACATCACATTTGTGGGTCTTGGTCTTCAACACATTCTGTGAAATTTTGAGCTGTCTGTGTTTGCTACAAGAGCAGATATCACAAAGTATGCGCTTTTGGTGTTTCCATTGATTTCAATGCATTTTGGCATAAAACAAGCATTTGCTGTTTTCTCCTAAACGCAACATGGGAGAAAAACCATTTCACATCACATTGTGGGTCTTGGTCTTCAACACATTCTGTGAAATTTTGAGCTGTCTGTTTGCTACAAGAGGAGATATCACAAAGTTTGCGCTTTTGTTGTTTCCATTGGTTTCAATGCATTTTGGCCTAAAACAAGCATTTGCTGTTTTTCTCTTAAACGCAACATGGGAGAAAAACCATTTCACATCACATTTGTGGGTCTTGGTCTTCAACACATTCTGTGAAATTTTGAGCTGTCTGTGTTTGCTACAAGAGGAGATATCAGAAAGTATGTGCTTTTGTTGTTTCTATTGGTTTCAATGCATTTTGGCCTAAAACAAGCATTTGCTGTTTTCTCTTAAACGCTCCATGGGAGAAAAAACATTTCATAACACATTCGTGGGTCTTGGTCTTCAACACATTCTCTGAAATTTTGAGCTGTCTGTGTTTGCTACAAGAGCAGATATCACAAAGTATGCACTTTTGTTGTTTCCATTGATTTCAAAGCATTTTGGCATAAAACAAGCATTTACCGTTTTCTCTTAAATGCAACATGGGAGAAAAACCATTTCACATCACATTTGTGGGTCTTGGTCCTTCAACACATTCTGTGAAATTTTGAGCTGTATGTGTTTGCTACAAGAGGAGATATCACAAAGTTTGTGCTTTTGTTGTTTCCATTGGTTTCAATGCATTTTGGCCTAAAACGAGCATTTGCTGTTTTCTTTTAAACGCAACATGGGAGAAAAAACCATTTCACATCACATTTGTGGGACTTGGTCTTCAACACATTCTGTGAAATTTTGAGCTGTCTGTGCTTGCTACAAGAGGAGATATCACAAAGTATGTGCTTTTGTTTGTTTCCAATGGTTTCAAAGCATTTTGGCCTAAAATTGGCATTTGCTGTTTTCTCTTAAATGCAACATGGGAGAAAAACCATTTCACATCACATTTGTGGGTCTTGGTCTTCAACACATTCTGTGAAATTTTGAGCTGTCTGTGTTTACTACAAGAGCAGATATCACAAAGTATGCACTTTTGTTGTTTCCATTGATTTCAATGCATTTTGGCATAAAACAAGCATTTACTGTCTTCTCTTAAACGCTCCATGGGAGAAAAAAACATTTCACAACACATTCGTGGGTCTTGGTCTTCAACACATTCTCTGAAATTTTGAGCTGTCTGTGTTTGCTAACAAGAGCAGATATCACAAAGTATGCACTTTTTGTTGTTTCCATTGATTTCAATGCTTTTGGCATAAAACAAGCATTTACTGTTTTCTCTTAAACGCAACATGGGAGAAAAACCATTTCACATCACATTTGTGGGTCTTGGTCTTCAACACATTCTGTGAAATTTTGAGCTGTCTGTGTTTGCTACAAGAGGAGATATCACAAAGTTTGTGCTTTTGTTGTTTCCATTGGTTTCAATGCATTTTGGCCTAAAACGAGCATTTGCTGTTTTCTTTTAAACGCAACATGGGAGAAAAAACCATTTCACATCACATTTGTGGGACTTGGTCTTCAACACATTCTGTGAAATTTTGAGCTGTCTGTGTTTGCTACAAGAGCAGATATCACAAAGTATGCGCTTTTGGTGTTTCCATTGATTTCAATGCATTTTGGCCTAAAACAAGCATTTGCTGTTTTCTCTTAAACGCAACATGGGAGAAAAACCATTTCACATCACATTTGTGGGTCTTGGTCTTCAACACATTCTGTGAAATTTTGAGCTGTCTGTGTTTGCTACAAGAGCAGATATCACAAAGTATGCGCTTTTGTTGTTTCCATTGATTTCAATGCATTTTGGCATATAACAAGCATTTGCTGTTTTCTCTTAAACGCACCATGGGAGAAAAACCATTTCACATCACATTTGTGGGTCTTGGTCTTCTACACATTCTGTGAAATTTTGAGCTGTCTGTTTGCTACAAGAGGAGATATCACAAAGTTTGCGCTTTTGTTGTTTCCATTGGTTTCAATGCATTTTGGCCTAAACAAGCATTTGCTGTTTTCTCTTAAACGCAACATGGGAGAAAAACCATTTCACATCACATTTGTGGGTCTTGGTCTTCAACACATTCTGTGAAATTTTGAGCTGTCTGTGTTTGCTACAAGAGGAGATATCAGAAAGTATGTGCTTTTGTTGTTTCTATTGGTTTCAATGCATTTTGGCCTAAAACAAGCATTTGCTGTTTTCTCTTAAACGCTCCCATGGGAGAAAAAACATTTCACAACACATTCGTGGGTCTTGGTCTTCAACACATTCTCTGAAATTTTGAGCTGTCTGTGTTTGCTACAAGAGCAGATATCACAAAGTATGCACTTTTGTTGTTTCCATTGATCTCAATGCATTTTGTCATAAAACAAGCATTTACTGATTTCTCTTAAATGCAACATGGGAGAAAAACCATTTCACATCACATTTGTGGGTCTTGGTCTTCAAAACATTCTGTGAAATTTTGAGCTGTCTGTGTTTGCTACAAGAGGAGATATCACAAAGTTTGTGCTTTTGTTGTTTCCATTGGTTTCAATGTATTTTGGCCTAAAAAGGAGCATTTGCTGTTTTCTTTTAAACGCAACATGGGAGGAAAAAACCATTTCACATCACATTTGTGGGACTTGGTCTTCAACACATTCTGTGAAATTTTGAGCTGTCTGTGTTTGCTACAAGAGGAGATTTCACAAAGTATGCGCTTTTGTAGTTTTCATTGGTTTCAATGCATTTTGGCCTAAAACGAGTATTTTGCTGTTTTCTCTTAAATGCAACATGGGAGAAAAACCATTTCACATCACATTTGTGGGTCTTGGTCTTCAACACATTCTGTGAAATTTTGAGCTGTCTGTGTTTGCTACAAGAGCAGATATCACAAAGTATGCGCTTTTGGTGTTTCCATTGATTTCAATGCATTTTGGCATAAAACAAGCATTTGCTGTTTTTCTCCTAAACGCAACATGGGAGAAAAACCATTTCACATCACATTTGTGGGTCTTGGTCTTCAACACATTCTGTGAAATTTTGAGCTGTCTGTGTTTGCTACAAGAGGAGATATCACAAAGATTGCGCTTTTGTTGTTTCCATTGGTTTCAATGCATTTTGGCCTAAAACGAGCATTTTCTGTTTTCTCTTAATCGCAACATGGGAGAAAAACCATTTCACATCACATTTGTGGGTCTTGGTCTTCACACATTCTGTGAAATTTTGAGCTGTCTGTGTTTGCTACAAGAGCAGATATCATAAAGTATGCGCTTTTGTTGTTTCCATTGATTTCAATGCATTTTGGCATAAAACAAGCATTTGCTGTTTTCTCTTAAACGCAACATGGGAGAAAAACCATTTCACATCACATTTGTGGGTCTTGGTCTTCAACACATTCTGTGAAATTTTGAGCTGTCTGTTTGCTACAAGAGGAGATATCACAAAGTTTGCGCTTTTGTTGTTTCCATTGGTTTCAATGCATTTTGGCCTAAAACAAGCATTTGCTGTTTTCTCTTAAACGCAACATGGGAGAAAAACCATTTCACATCACATTTGTGGGTCTTGGTCTTCAACACATTCTGTGAAATTTTGAGCTGTCTGTGTTTGCTACAAGAGGAGATATCAGAAAGTATGTGCTTTGTTGTTTCTATTGGTTTCAATGCATTTTGGCCTAAAACAAGCATTTGCTGTTTTCTCTTAAACGCTCCATGGGAGAAAAAACATTTCATAACACATTCGTGGGTCTTGGTCTTCAACACATTCTCTGAAATTTTGAGCTGTCTGTGTTTGCTACAAGAGCAGATATCACAAAGTATGCACTTTTGTTGTTTCCATTGATTTCAAAGCATTTTGGCATAAAACAAGCATTTACCGTTTTCTCTTAAATGCAACATGAGAGAAAAACCATTTCACATCACATTTGTGGGTCTTGGTCTTCAACACATTCTGTGAAATTTTGAGCTGTATGTGTTTGCTACAAGAGGAGATATCACAAAGTTTGTGCTTTTGTTGTTTCCATTGGTTTCAATGCATTTTGGCCTAAAACGAGCATTTGCTGTTTTCTTTTAAACGCAACATGGGAGAAAAAACCATTTCACATCACATTTGTGGGACTTGGTCTTCAACACATTCTGTGAAATTTTGAGCTGTCTGTGCTTGCTACAAGAGGAGATATCACAAAGTATGTGCTTTTGTTGTTTCCAATGGTTTCAAAGCATTTTGGCCTAAAATTGGCATTTGCTGTTTTCTCTTAAATGCAACATGGGAGAAAAACCATTTCACATCACATTTGTGGGTCTTGGTCTTCAACACATTCTGTGAAATTTTGAGCTGTCTGTGTTTACTACAAGAGCAGATATCACAAAGTATGCACTTTTGTTGTTTCCATTGATTTCAATGCATTTTGGCATAAAACAAGCATTTACTGTCTTCTCTTAAACGCTCCATGGGAGAAAAAACATTTCACAACACATTCGTGGGTCTTGGTCCTTCAACACATTCTCTGAAATTTTGAGCTGTCTGTGTTTGCTACAAGAGCAGATATCACAAAGTATGCACTTTTGTTGTTTCCATTGATTTCAATGCATTTTGGCATAAAACAAGCATTTACTGTTTTCTCTTAAACGCAACATGGGAGAAAAACCATTTCACATCACATTTGTGGGTCTTGGTCTTCAACACATTCTGTGAAATTTTGAGCTGTCTGTGTTTGCTACAAGAGGAGATATCACAAAGTTTGTGCTTTTGTTGTTTCCATTGGTTTCAATGCATTTTGGCCTAAAACGAGCATTTGCTGTTTTCTTTTAAACGCAACATGGTAGAAAAAAACCATTTCACATCACATTTGTGGGACTTGGTCTTCAACACATTCTGTGAAATTTTGAGCTGTCTGTGCTTGCTACAAGAGGAGATATCACAAAGTATGTGCTTTTGTTGTTTCCATTGGTTTCAAAGCATTTTGGCCTAAAATTGGCATTTGCTGTTTTCTCTCAAATGCAACATGGGAGAAAAACCCATTTCACATCACATTTGTGGGTCTTGGTCTTCAACACATTCTGTGAAATTTTGAGCTGTCTGTGTTTGCTACAAGAGGAGATTTCACAAAGTATGCACTTTTGTAGTTTTCATTGGTTTCAAATGCATTTTGGCCTAAAATGAGTATTTTGCTGTTTTCTCTTAAATGCAACATGGGAGAAAAACCATTTCACATCACATTTGTGGGGCTTGGTCTTCAACACATTCTGTGAAATTTTGAGCTGTCTGTGTTTGCTACAAGAGCAGATATCACAAAGTATGCGCTTTTGGTGTTTCCATTGATTTCAATGCATTTTGGCATAAAACAAGCATTTGCTGTTTTCTCCTAAACGCAACATGGGAGAAAAACCATTTCACATCATATTTGTGGGTCTTGGTCTTCAACACATTCTGTGAAATCTTGAGCTGTCTGTGTTTGCTACAAGAGGAGATATCACAAAGTTTGCGCTTTTGTTTCCATTGGTTTCAATGCATTTTGGCCTAAAACGAGCATTTTTCTGTTTTCTTCTAATCGCAACATGGGGAGAAAAAACCATTTCAGATCACATTTGTGGGTCTTGGTCTTCAACACATTCTGTGAAATTTTGAGCTGTCTGTGTTTGCTACAAGAGGAGATATCAGAAAGTGTGTGCTTTTGTTGTTTCTATTGGTTTCAATGCATTTTGGCCTAAAACAAGCATTTGCTGTTTTCTCTTAAACGCTCCATGGGAGAAAAAACATTTCATAACACATTCGTGGGTCTTGGTCTTCAACACATTCTCTGAAATTTTGAGCTGTCTGTGTTTGCTACAAGAGCAGATATCACAAAGTATGCACTTTTGTTGTTTCCATTGATTTCAAAGCATTTTGGCATAAAACAAGCATTTACTGTTTTCTCTTAAATGCAACATGGGAGAAAAACCATTTCACATCACATTTGTGGGTCTTGGTCTTCAACACATTCTGTGAAATTTTGAGCTGTATGTGTTTGCTACAAGAGGAGATATCACAAAGTTTGTGCTTTTGTTGTTTCCATTGGTTTCAATGCATTTTGGCCTAAAACGAGCATTTGCTGTTTTCTTTTAAACGCAACATGGGAGAAAAAACCATTTCACATCACATTTGTGGGACTTGGTCTTCAACACATTCTGTGAAATTTTGAGCTGTCTGTGCTTGCTACAAGAGGAGATATCACAAAGTATGTGCTTTTGTTGTTTCCAATGGTTTCAAAGCATTTTGGCCTAAAATTGGCATTTGCTGTTTTTCTCTTAAATGCAACATGGGAGAAAAACCATTTCACATCACATTTGTGGGTCTTGGTCTTCAACACATTCTGTGAAATTTTGAGCTGTCTGTGTTTGCTACAAGAGCAGATATCACAAAGTATGCACTTTTGTTGTTTCCATTGATTTCAATGCATTTTGGCATAAAACAAGCATTTACTGTTTTCTCTTAAACGCTCCATGGAGAAAAAAACATTTCACAACACATTCGTGGGTCTTGGTCTTCAACACATTCTCTGAAATTTTGAGCTGTCTGTGTTTGCTACAAGAGCAGATATCACAAAGTATGCACTTTTGTTGTTTCCATTGATTTCAATGCATTTTGGCATAAAACAAGCATTTACTGTTTTCTCTTAAACGCAACATGGGAGAAAAACCATTTCACATCACATTTGTGGGTCTTGGTCTTCAACACATTCTGTGAAATTTTGAGCTGTCTGTGTTTGCTACAAGAGGAGATATCACAAAGTTTGTGCTTTTGTTGTTTCCATTGGTTTCAATGCATTTTGGCCTAAAACGAGCATTTGCTGTTTTCTTTTAAACGCAACATGGGAGAAAAAACCATTTCACATCACATTTGTGGGACTTGGTCTTCAACACATTCTGTGAAATTTTGAGGCTGTCTGTGCTTGCTACAAGAGGAGATATCACAAAGTATGTGCTTTTGTTGTTTCCATTGGTTTCAAAGCATTTTGGCCTAAAATTGGCATTTGCTGTTTTCTCTCAAATGCAACATGGGAGAAAAAACATTTCACATCACATTTGTGGGTCTTGGTCTTCAACACATTCTGTGAAATTTTGAGCTGTCTGTGTTTGCTACAAGAGGAGATTTCACAAAGTATGCACTTTTGTAGTTTTCATTGGTTTCAATGCATTTTGGCCTAAAACGAGCATTTTCTGTTTTCTCTTAATCGCAACATGGGAGAAAAACCATTTCACATCACATTTGTGGGTCTTGGTCTTCACACATTCTGTGAAATTTTTGAGCTGTCTGTGTTTGCTACAAGAGCAGATATCACAAAGTATGCGCTTTTGTTGTTTCCATTTATTTCAATGCATTTTGGCATAAAACAAGCATTTGCTGTTTTCTCTTAAACGCAACATGGAGAGAAAAACCATTTCACATCACATTTGTGGGTCTTGGTCTTCAACACATTCTGTGAAATTTTGAGCTGTCTGTTTGCTACAAGAGGAGATATCACAAAATTTGCGCTTTTGTTGTTTCCATTGGTTTCAATGCATTTTGGCCTAAAACAAGCATTTGCTGTTTTCTCTTAAACGCAACATGGGAGAAAAACCATTTCACATCACATTTGTGGGTCTTGGTCTTGAACACATTCTATGAAATTTTGAGCTGTCTGTGTTTGCTACAAGAGGAGATATCAGAAAGTATGTGCTTTTGTTGTTTCCATTGGTTTCAATGCATTTTGGCCTAAAACAAGCATTTGCTGTTTTCTCTTAAACGCTCCATGGGAGAAAAAACATTTCACAACACATTCGTGGGTCTTGGTCTTCCACACATTCTCTGAAATTTTGAGCTGTCTGTGTTTGCTACAAGAGCAGATATCACAAAGTATGCACTTTTGTTGTTTCCATTGATTTCAATGCATTTTGGCATAAAACAAGCATTTACTGTTTTCTCTTAAACGCAACATGGGAGAAAAAACATTTCACATCACATTTTGTGGGTCTTGGTCTTCAACACATTCTGTGAAATTTTGAGCTGTCTGTGTTTGCTACAAGAGGAGATATCACAAAGTTTGTGCTTTTGTTGTTTCCATTGGTTTCAATGCATTTTGGCCTAAAACGAGCATTTGCTGTTTTCTTTTAAACGCAACATGGGAGAAAAAACCATTTCACATCACATTTGTGGGACTTGGTCTTCAACACATTCTGTGAAATTTTGAGCTGTCTGTGCTTGCTACAAGAGGAGATATCACAAAGTATGTGCTTTTGTTGTTTCCATTGGTTTCAAAGCATTTTGGCCTAAAATTGGCATTTGCTGTTTTCTCTTAAATGCAACATGGGAGAAAAACCATTTCACATCACGTTTGTGGGTCTTGGTCTTCAACACATTCTGAAAAATTTTGAGCTGTCTGTGTTTGCTACAAGAGGAGATATCACAAAGTTTGTGCTTTTGGTTGTTTCCATTGGTTTCACTGCATTTTTGCCTAAAATGAGCATTTGCTGTTTTCTCTTAAATGCAACATGGGAGAAAAACCGTTTCACATCAGATTTGTGGGTCTTGGTCTTCAACTCAGTCTGTGAAA
>JAUIMM010003969.1:0-46900 GCA_031769625.1 Taudactylus pleione
GTGTCATAAGTAAAAGGCAGCTGGCTTGACCGTTAAAGGGTGCTGTAACCCCCAAAGTACACTCCAAACCAAATAAAATATTTTTTCTGTGTTTGTGAATTGTGTGCGCAGTAGAAGCACGTGCATCAACAAAGTAGTGCCAAGCGTGCGCCTGTTTCATAACTAAAGGGCCGGCTGGCTTGACCGTTAAAGGGTGCTGTAACCCCCAAAGTACACTCCAGTCCAAACCCCAAAAAAATATTTTCTGTGTTTGTGAATTGTGTGCGCAGTAGCCGCACGTGCATCAACAAAGTAGTGCCAAGCGTGCGCCTGTTTCATAAGTAAAAGGGCCGGCTGGCTTGACCGTTAAAGGGTCCTGTAACCCCCAAGTACACTCCAGTCCAAACACAAATATTTTCTGTGTTTGTGAATTGAGTGCGCAGTAGCCGCACGTGCATCAACAAAGTAGTGCCAAGCGTGCGCCTGTGTCATAAGTAAAGGGCCAGCTGGCTTGACCGTTAAAGGGTGCTGTAAGCCCCAAAGTACACTCCAGTCCCAAACCAAAAAAAAAAATATTTCTGTTTGTGAATTGTGTGTGCAGTAGCCGCACGTGCATCAACAAAGTAGTGCCAAGCGTGCGCCTTTGTCATAAGTAAAAGGCCAGCTGGCTTGACCGTTAAAGGGTGCTGTAACCCCCAAAATACACTCCAGTCCAAACCAAAAAAAAATATTTTTTTGTTTGTGAATTGTGTGCGCAGTAGCCGCATGTGCATCAACAAAGTAGTGCCAAGCGTGTGCCTGTGTCATAAGTAAAAGGCCAGCTGGCTTGACCGTTAAAGGGTGCTGTAACCCTCAAAGTACACTCCAAACCAAATAACAAAATATTTTTCTGTGTTTGTGAATTGTGTGCGCAGTAGCTGCACATGCATCAACAAAGTAGTGCCAAGCATGCGCCTGTGTCATAAGTAAAAGGACCGGCTGGCTTGACCGTTAAAGGGTGCTGTAACCCCCAAAGTACACTCCAGTGCAAACCCAAAAAAAAATATATTTTCTGTGTTTGTGAATTGTGTGCGCAGTAGCCGCACGTTCCTCAACAAAGTAGTGCCAAGCGTGCCCTGTGTCATAAGTAAAGGGCCGGCTTGCTCGACCGTTAAATGGTGCTGTAACCCCCAAAGTACACTCCAGTCCCAACCACAAAAAAAATATTTTCTGTGTTTGTGAATTGTGTGCGCAGTAGCCTCACGTGCATCAACAAAGTAGCGCCAAGCGTGCGCCTGTGTCATAAGTAAAGGGCCGGCTGCTTGACCGTTAAAGGGTGCTGTAACCCCCAAAGTACACTCCAGTCAAAACAAAAAAAATATATATTTTCTGTGTTTGTGAATTGTGTGCGCAGTAGCCGCACGTGCATCAACAAAGTAGTGCCAAGCGTGCGCCTGTGTCATAAGTAAAGGGCCAGCTGGCTTGACCGTTAAAGGGTACTGTAACCCCCAAAGTACACTCCAAACCAAATACAAATTTTTTTTTCTGTGTTTGTGAATTGTGTGCGCAGTAGCCGCACGTGCATCAACAAAGTAGTGCCAAGCATGCGCCTGTGTCATAAGTAAAGGGCCGGCTGGCTTGACCATTAAAGGGTCCTGTAACCCCCAAGTACACTCCAGTCCAAACCCAAAAAAAAAATATTTAATGTGTTTGTGAATTGTGTGCGCAGTAGCCGCACGTGCATCAACAAAGTAGTGCCAAGCGTGCGCCTGTGTCATAAGTAAAGGGCCGGCTTGCTCGACCGTTAAATGGTGCTGTAACCCCCAAAGTACACTCCAGTCCAAACCACAAAAAAAAAATATTTTCTGTGTTTGTGAATTGTGTGCGCAGTAGCCTCACGTGCATCAACAAAGTAGCGCCAAGCGTGCGCCTGTGTCATAAGTAAAGGGCCGGCTGGCTTGACCGTTAAAGGGTGCTGTAACCCCCAAAGTACACTCCAGTCAAAACAAAAAAAATATATATTTTCTGTGTTTGTGAATTGTGTGCGCAGTAGCCGCACGTGCATCAACAAAGTAGTGCCAAGCGTGCGCCTGTCATAAGTAAAGGGCCAGCTGGCTTGACCGTTAAAGGGTACTGTAACCCCCAAAGTACACTCCAAACCAAATAACAAATTTTTTTTTTCTGTGTTTGTGAATTGTGTGCGCAGTAGCCGCACGTGCATCAACAAAGTAGTGCCAAGCATGCGCCTGTGTCATAAGTAAAGGGCCGGCTGGCTTGACCATTAAAGGGTCCTGTAACCCCAAGTACACTCCAGTCCAAACCCAAAAAAAAAATATTTAATGTGTTTGTGAATTGTGTGCGCAGTAGCCGCACGTGCATCAACAAAGTAGTGCCAAGCGTGCGCCTGTGTCATAAGTAAAGGGCCGGCTTGCTCGACCGTTAAATGGTGCTGTAACCCCCAAAGTACACTCCAGTCCAAACCACAACAAAAATATTTTCTGTGTTTGTGAATTGTGTGCGCAGTAGCCTCACGTGCATCAACAAAGTAGCGCCAAGCGTGCGCCTGTGTCATAAGTAAAGGGCCGGCTGGCTTGACCGTTAAAGGGTGCTGTAACCCCCAAAGTACACTCCAGTCAAAACAAAAAAAATATATATTTTCTGTGTTTGTGAATTGTGTGCGCAGTAGCCGCACGTGCATCAACAAAGTAGTGCCAAGCGTGCGCCTGTGTCATAAGTAAAGGGCCAGCTGGCTTGACCGTTAAAGGGTACTGTAACCCCCAAAGTACACTCCAAACCAAATAACAAATTTTTTTTTCTGTGTTTGTGAATTGTGTGCGCAGTAGCCCGCACGTGCATCAACAAAAGTAGTGCCAAGCATGCGCCTGTGTCATAAGTAAAGGGCCGGCTGGCTTGACCGTTAAAGGGTGCTGTAACCCCCAAAGTACACTCCAGTGCAAACCCAAAAAAATATATTTTCTGTGTTTGTGAATTGTGTGCGCAGTAGCCGCACGTTCCTCAACAAAGTAGTGCCAAGCGTGCGCCTGTGTCATAAGTAAAGGGCCGGCTTGCTCGACCGTTAAATGGTGCTGTAACCCCCCAAAGTACACTCCAGTCCAAACCACAAAAAAAATATTTTCTGTGTTTGTGAATTGTGTGCGCAGTAGCCTCACGTGCATCAACAAAGTAGCGCCAAGCGTGCGCCTGTGTCATAAGTAAAGGGCCGGCTGGCTTGACCGTTAAAGGGTGCTGTAACCCCCAAAGTACACTCCAGTCAAAACAAAAAAAATATATATTTCTGTGTTTGTGAATTGTGTGCGCAGTAGCCCGCACGTGCCATCAACAAAGTAGTGCCAAGCGTGCGCCTGTGTCATAAGTAAAGGGCCAGCTGGCTTGACCGTTAAAGGGTGCTGTAACCCCCAAAGTACACTCCAGTCCAAACCAAAAAATAAATATTTTCTGTTTGTGAATTGTGTGTGCAGTAGCCGCACGTGCAATCAACAAAGTAGTGCCAAGCATGCGCCTGTGTCATAAGTAAAAGGCCAGCTGGCTTGACCGTTAAAGGGTGCTGTAACCCCCAAAGTACACTCCAAACCAAATAAAATATTTTTTCTGTGTTTGTGAATTGTGTGCGCAGTAGAAGCACGTGCATCAACAAAGTAGTGCCAAGCGTGCGCCTGTTTCATAACTAAAGGGCCGGCTGGCTTGACCGTTAAAGGGTGCTGTAACCCCCAAAGTACACTCCAGTCCAAACCCAAAAAAAATATTTTCTGTGTTTGTGAATTGTGTGCGCAGTAGCCGCACGTGCATCAACAAAGTAGTGCCAAGCGTGCGCCTGTTTCATAAGTAAAGGGCCGGCTGGCTTGACCGTTAAAGGGTGCTGTAAACCCCAAAGTACACTCCAGTCTAAACCATAAAAATTTATATTTTCTGTGGTTGTAAATTGTGTGCGCAGTAGCCGCACATGCATCAACAAAGTAGTGCCAAGCGTGCGCCTGTGTCATAAGTAAAGGGCTGGCTGGCTTCACCATTAAAGGGTTCTGTAACCCCCAAAGTACACTCCAGTCCAAACCAAAAAAAAACAATATTTTCTGTTTTTGTGAATTGTGTGCGCAGTAGCCGAACGTGCATCAACAAAGTAGTGCCAAGCGTGCGCCTGTGTCATAAGTAAAAAGCCAGCTGGCTTGACCGTGATAGGGTGCTGTAACCCGTAAAGAACACTCCAGTCAAAACCAACAAAAAAAATATTTTCTGTGTTTGTGAATTGTGTGCGCAGTAGCCGCACGTGCATCAACAAAGTAGTGCAAAGCGTGCGCCTGTGTCATAAGTAAAGGGCCGTCTGGCTTGACCGTTAAAGGGTGCTGTAACCCCCAAAGTACACTCCAGTCCAAACCAAAAAAAAAATATTTTCTGTGTTTGTGAATTGTGTGCGCAGTAGCCGCACGTGCATCAACAAAGTAGTGCCAAGCGTGTGCCTGTGTCATAAGTAAAGGGATGGCTGGCTTGACCGTTAAAGGGTGCTGTAACCCCCAAAGTACACTCCAGTCCAAACCAAAAAAAAAATATTTTTTGTGTTTGTGAATTGTGTGCGCAGTAGCAGCACGTCCATCAACAAAGTAGTGCCAAGCATGCGCCTGTGTCATAAGTAAAAGGCCAGCTGGCTTGACCGTTAAAGGGTGCTGTAACCCCCAAAGTACACTCCAAACCAAATAAAATATTTTTTCTGTGTTTGTGAATTGTGTGCGCAGTAGAAGCACGTGCATCAACAAAGTAGTGCCAAGCGTGCGCCTGTTTCATAACTAAAGGGCCGGCTGGCTTGACCGTTAAAGGGTGCTGTAACCCCCAAAGTACACTCCAGTCCAAACCCCAAAAAAATATTTTCTGTGTTTGTGAATTGTGTGCGCAGTAGCCGCACGTGCATCAACAAAGTAGTGCCAAGCGTGCGCCTGTTTCATAAGTAAAGGGCCGCTGGCTTGACCGTTAAAGGGTCCTGTAACCCCCAAGTACACTCCAGTCCAAACCCCCCAAAAAAATATTTTCTGTGTTTGTGAATTGAGTGCGCAGTAGCCGCACGTGCATCAACAAAGTAGTGCCAAGCGTGCGCCTGTGTCATAAGTAAAGGGCCAGCTGGCTTGACCGTTAAAGGGTGCTGTAAGCCCCAAAGTACACTCCAGTCCAAACCAAAAAAAAAAAATATTTTCTGTTTGTGAATTGTGTGTGCAGTAGCCGCACGTGCATCAACAAAGTAGTGCCAAGCGTGCGCCTTTGTCATAAGTAAAAGGCCAGCTGGCTTGACCGTTAAAGGGTGCTGTAACCCCCAAAGTATACTCCAAACCAAATAACAAAATACTTTTTCTGTGTTTGTGAATTGTGTGCGCAGTAGAAGCACATGCATCAACAAAGTAGTGCCAAGCGTGCGCCTGTTTCATAACTAAAGGGCCGGCTGGCTTGACCATTAAAGGGTGCTGTAACCCCCAAAGTACACTCCAGTCCAAACCAAAAAAATATATATTTTCTGTGTTTGTGAATTGTGTGCGCAGTAGCCGCACGTGCATCAACAAAGTAGTGCCAAGCGTGCGCCTGTTTCATAAGTAAAGGACCGGCTGGCTTGACCGTTAAAGGGTGCTGTAACCCCCAAAGTACACTCCAGTCCAAACCAAAAAAATTTATATTTTCTGTGGTTGTAAATTGTGTGCGCAGTAGCAGCACATGTATCAACAAAGCAGTGCCAAGCGTGCGCCTGTGTCATAAGTAAAGGGCCGCTGGCTTGACAGTTAAAGGGTTCTGTAACCACCAAAGTACACTCCAGTCCAAACCAAAAAAAAAGAAATATTTTCTGTGTTTGTGAATTGTGTGCGCAGTAGCCGCACGTGCATCAACATAGTAGTGCCAAGCGTGCGCCTGTGTCATAAGTAAAAAAGCCGGCTTGCTTAACCGTTATAGGGTGCTGTAACCCCCAAAGAACACTCCAGTCAAAACCAACAAAAAAAATATTTTCTGTGTTGTGAATTGTGTGTGCAGTAGCCTCACGTGCATCAACAAAGTAGTAAAAAGCGTGCGCCTGTGTCATAAGTAAAGGGCCATCTGGCTTGACCGTTAAAGGGTGCTGTAACCCCCAAAGTACACTACAGTCCAAACCAAAAAAAAAATATTTTCTGTGTTTGTGAATTGTGTGCGCAGTAGCCGCACGTGCATCAACAAAGTTAGTGCCAAGCGTGCGCCTTGGTCATAAGTAAAGGGATGGCTGGCTTGACCGTTAAAGGGTGCTGTAACCCCCAAAATACACTCCAGTCCAAACCAAAAAAAAATATTTTTTTGTTTGTGAATTGTGTGCGCAGTAGCCGCACGTGCATCAACAAAGTAGTGCCAAGCGTGTGCCTGTGTCATAAGTAAAAGGCCAGCTGGCTTGACCGTTAAAGGGTGCTGTAACCCTCAAAGTACACTCCAAACCAAATAACAAATATTTTTTCTGTGTTTGTGAATTGTGTGCGCAGTAGCTGCACATGCATCAACAAAGTAGTGCCAAGCATGCGCCTGTGTCATAAGTAAAGGACCGGCTGGCTTGACCGTTAAAGGGTGCTGTAACCCCAAAGTACACTCCAGTGCAAACCCAAAAAAAATATATTTTCTGTGTTTGTGAATTGTGTGCGCAGTAGCCGCACGTTCCTCAACAAAGTAGTGCCAAGCGTGCGCCTGTGTCATAAGTAAAGGGCCGGCTTGCTCGACCGTTAAATGGTGCTGTAACCCCCAAAGTACACTCCAGTCCAAACCACAAAAAAAATATTTTCTGTGTTTGTGAATTGTGTGCGCAGTAGCCTCACGTGCATCAACAAAGTAGCGCCAAGCGTGCGCCTGTGTCATAAGTAAAGGGCCGGCTGGCTTGACCGTTAAAGGGTGCTGTAACCCCCAAAGTACACTCCAGTCAAAACAAAAAAAATATATATTTTCTGTGTTTGTGAATTGTGTGCGCAGTAGCCGCACGTGCATCAACAAAGTAGTGCCAAGCGTGCGCCTGTGTCATAAGTAAAGGGCCAGCTGGCTTGACCGTTAAAGGGTACTGTAACCCCCAAAGTACACTCCCAAACCAAATAACAAATTTTTTTTTCTGTGTTTGTGAATTGTGTGCGCAGTAGCCGCACGTGCATCAACAAAGTAGTGCCAAGCATGCGCCTGTGTCATAAGTAAAGGGCCGGCTGGCTTGACCATTAAAGGGTCCTGTAACCCCCAAGTACACTCCAGTCCCAAACCCAAAAAAAAAAATATTTAATGTGTTTGTGAATTGTGTGCGCAGTAGCCGCACGTGCATCAACAAAGTAGTGCCAAGCGTGCGCCTGTGTCATAAGTAAAGGGCCGGCTTGCTCGACCGTTAAATGGTGCTGTAACCCCCAAAGTACACTCCAGTCCAAACCACAAAAAAAATATTTCTGTGTTTGTGAATTGTGTGCGCAGTAGCCTCACGTGCATCAACAAAGTAGCGCCAAGCGTGCGCCTGTGTCATAAGTAAAGGGCCGGCTGGCTTGACCGTTAAAGGGTGCTGTAACCCCCAAAGTACACTCCAGTCAAAACAAAAAAAATATATATTTTCTGTGTTTGTGAATTGTGTGCGCAGTAGCCGCACGTGCATCAACAAAGTAGTGCCAAGCGTGCGCCTGTGTCATAAGTAAAGGGCCAGCTGGCTTGACCGTTAAAGGGTACTGTAACCCCCAAAGTACACTCCAAACCAAATAACAAATTTTTTTTTCTGTGTTTGTGAATTGTGTGCGCAGTAGCCGCACGTGCATCAACAAAGTAGTGCCAAGCATGCGCCTGTGTCATAAGTAAAGGGCCGGCTGGCTTGACCATTAAAGGGTCCTGTAACCCCCAAGTACACTCCAGTCCAAACCCCAAAAAAAAATATTTAATGTGTTTGTGAATTGTGTGCGCAGTAGCCGCACGTGCATCAACAAAGTAGTGCCAAGCGTGCGCCTGTGTCATAAGTAAAGGGCCAGCTGGCTTGACCGTTAAAGGGTGCTGTAACCCCCAAAGTACACTCCAGTCCAAACCAAAAAATAAATATTTTCTGTTTGTGAATTGTGTGTGCAGTAGCCGCACGTGCATCAACAAAGTAGTGCCAAGCATGCGCCTGTGTCATAAGTAAAAGGCCAGCTGGCTTGACCGCTAAAGGGTGCTGTAACCCCCAAAGTACACTCCAAACCAAATAAAATATTGTTTCTGTGTTTGTGAATTGTGTGCGCAGTAGAAGCACGTGCATCAACAAAGTAGTGCCAAGCGTGCGCCTGTTTCATAACTAAAGGGCCGGCTGGCTTGACCGTTAAAGGGTGCTGTAACCCCCAAAGTACACTCCAGTCCAAACCAAAAAAAAATATTTTCTGTGTTTGTGAATTGTGTGCGCAGTAGCCGCACGTGCATCAACAAAGTAGTGCCAAGCGTGCGCCTGTTTCATAAGTAAAGGCCGGCTGGCTTGACCGTTAAAGGGTGCTGTAAACCCCAAAGTACACTCCAGTCTAAACCATAAAAATTTATATTTTCTGTGGTTGTAAATTGTGTGCGCAGTAGCCGCACATGCATCAACAAAGTAGTGCCAAGCGTGCGCCTGTGTCATAAGTAAAGGGCTGGCTGGCTTCACCGTTAAAGGGTTCTGTAACCCCCAAAGTACACTCCAGTCCAAACCAAAAAAAAAAAATATTTTCTGTGTTTGTGAATTGTGTGCGCAGTAGCCGCACGTGCATCAACAAAGTAGTGCCAAGCGTGCGCCTGTGTCATAAGTAAAGGGCCAGCTGGCTTGACCGTTAAAGGGTGCTGTAACCCCCAAAGTACACTCCAGTCCAAACCAAAAAATAAATATTTTCTGTTTGTGAATTGTGTGTGCAGTAGCCGCACGTGCATCAACAAAGTAGTGCCAAGCATGCGCCTGTGTCATAAGTAAAAGGCCAGCTGGCTTGACCGTTAAAGGGTGCTGTAACCCCCAAAGTACACTCCAAACCAAATAAAATATTTTTTCTGTGTTTGTGAATTGTGTGCGCAGTAGAAGCACGTGCATCAACAAAGTAGTGCCAAGCGTGCGCCTGTTTCATAACTAAAGGGCCGGCTGGCTTGACCGTTAAAGGGTGCTGTAACCCCCAAAGTACACTCCAGTCCAAACCAAAAAAAAATATTTTCTGTGTTTGTGAATTGTGTGCGCAGTAGCCGCACGTGCATCAACAAAGTAGTGCCAAGCGTGCGCCTGTTTCATAAGTAAAGGGCCGGCTGGCTTGACCGTTAAAGGGTGCTGTAAACCCCAAAGTACACTCCAGTCTAAACCATAAAAATTTATATTTTCTGTGGTTGTAAATTGTGTGCGCAGTAGCCGCACATGCATCAACAAAGTAGTGCCAAGCGTGCGCCTGTGTCATAAGTAAAGGGCTGGCTGGCTTCACCGTTAAAGGGTTCTGTAACCCCCAAAGTACACTCCAGTCCAAACCAAAAAAAAAAAATATTTTCTGTGTTTGTGAATTGTGTGCGCAGTAGCCGCACGTGCATCAACAAAGTAGTGCCAAGCGTGCGCCTGTGTCATAAGTAAAAAGCCGGCTGGCTTGACCGTGATAGGGTGCTGTAACCCCTAAAGAACACTCCAGTCAAAACCAACAAAAAAAATATTTTCTGTGTTTGTGAATTGTGTGCGCAGTAGCCGCACGTGCATCAACAAAGTAGTGCAAAGCGTGCGCCTGTGTCATAAGTAAAGGGCCGTCTGGCTTGACCGTTAAAGGGTGCTGTAACCCCCAAAGTACACTCCAGTCCAAACCAAAAAAAAAATATTTTCTGTGTTTGTGAATTGTGTGCGCAGTAGCCGCACGTGCATCAACAAAGTAGTGCCAAGCGTGTGCCTGTGTCATAAGTAAAGGGATGGCTGGCTTGACCGTTAAAGGGTGCTGTAACCCCCAAGTACACTCCAGTCAAAACAAAAAAAATATATATTTTCTGTGTTTGTGAATTGTGTGCGCAGTAGCCGCACGTGCATCAACAAAGTAGTGCCAAGCGTGCGCCTGTGTCATAAGTAAAGGGCCAGCTGGCTTGACCGTTAAAGGGTACTGTAACCCCCAAAGTACAGTCCAAACCAAATAACAATTTTTTTTTTCGGTGTTTGTGAATTGTGTGCGCAGTAGCCGCACGTGCATCAACAAAGTAGTGCCAAGCATGCGCCTGTGTCATAAGTAAAGGGCCGGCTGGCTTGACCGTTAAAGGGTCCTGTAACCCCCAAGTACACTCCAGTCCAAACCCAAAAAAAAAATATTTTCTGTGTTTGTGAATTGTGTGCGCAGTAGCCGCTCATGCATCAACAAAGTAGTGCCAAGCGTGCGCCTGTGTCATAAGTAAAGGGCCAGCTGGCTTGACCGTTAAAGGGTGCTGTAACCCCCAAAGTACACTTCAGTCCAAACCAAAAAAAAAAATATTTTCTGTTTGTGAATTGTGTGTGCAGTAGCCGCACGTGCATCAACAAGGTAGTGCCAAGCGTGCGCCTGTGTCATAAGTAAAAGGCCTGCTGGCTTGACCGTTTAAGGGTGCTGTAACCCCCAAAGTACACTCCAAACCAAATAACAAAATATTTTTTCTGTGTTTGTGAATTGTGTGCGCAGTAGCCGCACGTGCATCAACAAAGTAGTGCCAAGCGTGCGCCTGTGTCATAAGTAAAGGGCCGACTGGCTTGACCGTTAAAGGGTGCTGTAACCCCCAAAGTACACTCCAGTCCAAACCAAAAAAAAAATATTTTCTGTGTTTGTGAATTGTGTGCGCAGTAGCCGCACGTGCATCAACAAAGTAGTGCCAAGCGTGTGCCTGTGTCATAAGTAAAAGGCCTGCTGGCTTGACCGTTAAAGGGTGCTGTAACCCCCAAAGTACACTCCAGTCCAAACCACAAAAAAAATATTTTCTGTGTTTGTGAATTGTGTGCGCAGTAGCCGCACGTGCATCAACAAAGTAGCGCCAAGCATGCACCTGTGTCATAAGTAAAGGGCCGGCTGGCTTGACCGTTAAAGGGTGCTGTAACCCCCAAAGTACACTCCAGTCAAAACCAAAAAAAATATATATTTTCAGTGTTTGTGAATTGTGTGCGCAGTAGCCGCACGTGCATCAACAAAGTAGTGCCAAGCGTGCGCCTGTGTCATAAGTAAAGGGCCAGCTGGCTTGACCGTTAAAGGGTACTGTAACCCCCAAAGTATTCTCCAAACCAAATAACAATTTTTTTTTTCGGTGTTTGTGAATTGTGTGCGCAGTAGCCGCACGTGCATCAACAAAGTAGTGCCAAGCATGCGCCTGTGTCATAAGTAAAGGGCCGGCTGGCTTGACCGTTAAAGGGTCCTGTAACCCCCAAGTACACTCCAGTCCAAACCCCCCAAAAAAATATTTTCTGTGTTTGTGAATTGTGTGCGCAGTAGCCGCACGTGCATCAACAAAGTAGTGCCAAGCGTGCGCCTGTGTCATAAGTAAAGGGCCTGCTGGCTTGACCATTAAAGGGTGCTGTAACCCCCAAAGTACACTCCAGTCCAAACCAAAAAAAAAAATATTTTCTGTTTGTGAATTGTGTGTGCAGTAGCCGCACGTGCATCAACAAAGTAGTGCCAAGCGTGCGCCTGTGTCATAAGTAAAAGGCCAGCTGACTTGACCGTTAAAGGGTGCTGTAACCCCCAAAGTACACTCCAAACCAAATAACAAAATATTTTTTCTGTGTTTGTGAATTGTGTGCGCAGTAGCCGCACGTGCATCAACAAAGTAGTGCCAAGCATGCGCCTGTGTCATAAGTAAAGGGCCGGCTGGCTTGACCGTTAAAGGGTGCTGTAACCCCCAAAGTACACTCCATTGCAAACCCAAAAAATATATATTTTCTGTGTTTGTGAATTGTGTGCGTAGTAGCCGTAAGTGCATCAACAAAGTAGTGCCAAGCGTGCGCCTGTGTCATAAGTAAAGGGCCAGCTGGCTTGACCGTTAAAGGGTACTGTAACCCCCAAAGTACACTCCAAACCAAATAACAATTTTTTTTTTCTGTGTTTGTGAATTGTGTGCGCAGTAGCCGCACGTGCATCAACAAAGTAGTGCCAAGCATGCGCCTGTGTCATAAGTAAAGGGCCGGCTGGCTTGACCGTTAAAGGGTGCTGTAACCCCCAAAGTACACTCCAGTACAACCCCAAAAAAAAAATATTTTCTGTGTTTGTGAATTGTGTGCGCAGTAGCCGCTTGTGCATCAACAATGTAGTGCCAAGCGTGCGCCTGTGTCATAAGTAAAAAGCCGGCTGGCTTGACTGTTATAGGGAGCTGTAACCCCCAAAGAACACTCCAGTCAAAACAAAAAAAAAATATTTTCTGAGTTTGTGAATTGTGTGCGCAGTAGCCGCACGTGCATCAACAAAGTAGTGCAAAGCGTGCGCCTGTGTCATAAGTAAAGGGCCATCTGGCTTGACCGTTAGAGGGTGCTGTAACCTCCAAAGTACACTCCAGTCCAAACCAAAAAAAAAAATATTTTCTGTGTTTGTGAATTGTGTGCGCAGTAGCCGCACGTGCATCAACAAAGTAGAGCCAAGCGTGCGCCTGTGTCATAAGTAAAGGGCCGGCTGGCTTGACCGTCAAAGGCTGCTGTAACCCCCAAAGTACACTCCAGTCCAAACCAAAAAAATATATATTTTCTGTGTTTGTGAATTGTGTGCGCAGTAGAAGCACATGCATCAACAAAGTTGTGCCAAGCGTGCGCCTGTTTCATAACTAAAGGGCTGGCTGGCTTGACCGTTAAAGGGTGCTGTAACCCCCAAAGTACACTCCAGTCCAAACCAAAAAAATATATATTTTCTGTGTTTGTGAATTGTGTGCGCAGTAGCCGCACGTGCATCAACAAAGTAGTGCCAAGCGTGCGCCTGTTTCATAAGTAAAGGGCCGGCTGGCTTGACCGTTAAAGGGTGCTGTAACCCCCAAAGTACACTCCAGTCCAAACCAAAAAAATTTATATTTTCTGTGGTTGTAAATTGTGTGCGCAGTAGCCGCACATGCATCAACAAAGTAGTGCCAAGCGTGCGCCTGTGTCATAAGTAAAGGGCCGGCTGGCTTGACCGTTAAAGGGTTCTGTAACCCCCAAAGTACACTCCAGTCCAAACCAAAAAAAGAAAATATTTTCTGTGTATGTGAATTGTGTGCGCAGTAGCCGCACGTGCATCAACAAAGTAGTGCCAAGCGTGCGCCTGTGTCATAAGTAAAGGGCCGTCTGGCTTGACCGTTAAAGGGTGCTGTAACCCCCAAAGTACACTCCAGTCCAAACCAAAAAAAAAATATTTTCTGTGTTTGTGAATTGTGAGCGCAGTAGCCGCACGTGCATCAACAAAGTAGTGCCATGCGTGCGCCTGTGTCATAAGTAAAGGGATGGCTGGCTTGACCGTTAAAGGGTGCTGTAACCCCCAAAGTACACTCCAGTCCAAACCAAAAAAAAAATATTTTTTGTGTTTGTGAATTGTGTGCGCAGTAGCCGCACGTGCATCAACAAAGTAGTGCCAAGCGTGCGCCTGTGTCATAAGTAAAAGGCCAGCTGGCTTGATCGTTAAAGGGTGCTGTAACCCCCAAAGTACACTCCAAACCAAATAAAAAAATATTTTTTCTGTGTTTGTGAATTGTGTGCGCAGTAGCTGCACGTGCATCAACAAAGTAGTGCCAAGCATGCGCCTGTGTCATAAGTAAAGGGCCGGCTGGCTTGACCGTTAAAGGGTGCTGTAACCCCCAAAGTACACTCCAGTGCAAACCCCAAAAAAATATATTTTCTGTGTTTGTGAATTGTGTGCGCAGTAGCTGCACGTGCATCAACAAAGTAGTGCCAAGCGTGCGCCTGTGTCATAAGTAAAGGGCCGGCTTGCTCGACCGTTAAAGGGTGCTGTAACCCCCAAAGTACACTCCAGTCCAAACCACAAAAAAAATATTTTCTGTGTTTGTGAATTGTGAGCGCAGTAGCCGCACGTGCATCAACAAAGTAGCGCCAAGCGTGCGCCTGTGTCATAAGTAAAGGGCCGGCTGGCTTGACCGTTAAAGGGTGCTGTAACCCCCAAAGTACACTCCAGTCAAAACAAAAATAAAATATATTTTCTGTGTTTGTGAATTGTGTGCGCAGTAGCCGCACGTGCATCAACAAAGTAGTGCCAAGCGTGCGCCTGTGTCATAAGTAAAGGGCCAGCTGGCTTGACCGTTAAAGGGTACTGTAACCCCCAAAGTACACTCCAAACCAAATAACAAATTTTTTTTCTGTGTTTGTGAATTGTGTGCGCAGTAGCCGCACGTGCATCAACAAAGTAGTGCCAAGCATGCGCCTGTGTCATAAGTAAAGAGCCGGCTGGCTTGACCGTTAAAGGGTCCTGTAACCCCCAAGTACACTCCAGTCCAAACCCCCAAAAAAATATTTAATGTGTTTGTGAATTGTGTGCGCAGTAGCCGCACGTGCATCAACAAAGTAGTGCCAAGCGTGCGCCTGTGTCATAAGTAAAGGGCCAGCTGGCTTGACCGTTAAAGGGTGCTGAAACCCCCAAAATACACTCCAGTCCAAACCAAAAAAAAAATATTTTCTGTTTGTGAATTGTGTGCGCAGTAGCCGCACGTGCATCAACAAAGTAGTGCCAAGCATGCGCCTGTGTCATAAGTAAAAGGCCAGCGTGCTTGACAATTAAAGGGTGCTGTAACCCCCAAAGTACACTCCAAACCAAATAACAAAATATTTTTTCTGTGTTTGTGAATTGTGTGCGCAGTAGCCTCACGTGCATCAACACAGTAGTGCCAAGCATGCGCCTGTGTCATAAGTAAAGGGCCGGCTGGCTTGACCGTTAAAGGGTGCTGTAACCCCCAAAGTACACTCCAGTCCAAACCAAAAAAAAAAAATATTTTCTGTGTTTGTGAATTGTGTGCGCAGTAGCCGCACGTGCATCAACAAAGTAGTGCCAAGCGTGCGCCTGTGTCATAAGTAAAAAGCCGGCTGGCTTGACCGTTATAGGGTGCTGTAACCCCCAAAGAACACTCCAGTCAAAACCAACAAAAAAAATATTTTCTGTGTTTGTGAATTGTGTGCGCAGAAGCCGCACGTGCATCAACAAAGTAGTGCCAAGCGTGTGCCTGTGTCATAAGTAAAGGGATGGCTGGCTTGAACGTTAAAGGGTACTGTAACCCCCAAAGTACACTCCAGTCCAAACCAAAAAAATTTATATTTTCTGTGGTTGTAAGTTGTGTGCGCAGTAGCCGCACATGCATCAACAAAGTAGTGCCAAGCGTACGCCTGTGTCATAAGTAAAGGGCCGGCTGGCTTGACCGTTAAAGGGTTCTGTAACCCCCAAAGTACACTCCAGTCCAAACCAAAAAAAAAAATATTTTCTGTGATTGTGAATTGTGTGCGCAGTAGCCGCACGTGCATCAACAAAGTAGTGCCAAGCGTGCGCCTGTGTCATAAGTAAAAAGCCGGCTGGCTTGACCGTTATAGGGTGCTGTAACCCCCAAAGAACACTCCAGTCAAAACCAACAAAAAAAATATTTTCTGTGTTTGTGAATTGTGTGCGCAGAAGCCGCACGTGCATCAACAAAGTAGTGCCAAGCGTGTGCCTGTGTCATAAGTAAAGGGATGGCTGGCTTGACCGTTAAAGGGTGCTGTAACCCCCAAAGTACACTCCAGTCCAAACCAAAAAAAAAATATTTTTTGTGTTTGTGAATTGTGTGCGCAGTAGCCGCACGTGAATCAACAAAGTAGTGCCAAGCGTGCGCCTGTGTCATAAGTAAAGGGCCAGCTGGCTTGACCGTTAAAGGGTGCTGTAACCCCCAAAGTACACTCCAAACCAAATAACAAAATATTTTTTCTGTGTTTGTGAATTGTGTGCGCAGTAGCCTCACGTGCATCAACACAGTAGTGCCAAGCATGCGCCTGTGTCATAAGTAAAGGGCCGGCTGGCTTGACCGTTAAAGGGTGCTGTAACCCCCAAAGTACACTCCAGTCCAAACCAAAAAAATTTATATTTTCTGTGGTTGTAAGTTGTGTGCGCAGTAGCCGCACATGCATCAACAATGTAGTGCCAAGCGTGCGCCTGTGTCATAAGTAAAGGGCCAGCTGGCTTGACCGTTAAAGGGTTCTGTAACCCCCAAAGTACACTCCAGTCCAAACCAAAAAAAAAAAAATATTTTCTGTGTTTGTGAATTGTGTGCGCAGTAGCCGCACGTGCATCAACAAAGTAGTGCCAAGCGTGCGCCTGTGTCATAAGTAAAAAGCCGGCTGGCTTGACCGTTATAGGGTGCTGTAACCCCCAAAGAACACTCCAGTCAAAACCAACAAAAAAAATATTTTCTGTGTTTGTGAATTGTGTGCGCAGAAGCCGCACGTGCATCAACAAAGTAGTGCCAAGCGTGTGCCTGTGTCATAAGTAAAGGGATGGCTGGCTTGACCGTTAAAGGGTGCTGTAACCCCCAAAGTACACTCCAGTCCAAACCAAAAAAAAAATATTTTTTGTGTTTGTGAATTGTGTGCGCAGTAGCCGCACGTGAATCAACAAAGTAGTGCCAAGCGTGCGCCTGTGTCATAAGTAAAGGGCCAGCTGGCTTGACCGTTAAAGGGTGCTGTAACCCCCAAAGTACACTCCAAACCAAATAACAAAATATTTTTTCTGTGTTTGTGAATTGTGTGCGCAGTAGCCTCACGTGCATCAACACAGTAGTGCCAAGCATGCGCCTGTGTCATAAGTAAAGGGCCGGCTGGCTTGACCGTTAAAGGGTGCTGTAACCCCCAAAGTACACTCCAGTCCAAACCAAAAAAAATTATATTTTCTGTGGTTGTAAGTTGTGTGCGCAGTAGCCACACATGCATCAACAATGTAGTGCCAAGCGTGCGCCTGTGTCATAAGTAAAGGGCCAGCTGGCTTGACCGTTAAAGGGTTCTGTAACCCCCAAAGTACACTCCAGTCCAAACCAAAAAAAAAAAATATTTTCTGTGTTTGTGAATTGTGTGCGCAGTAGCCGCACGTGCATCAACAAAGTAGTGCCAAGCGTGCGCCTGTGTCATAAGTAAAAAGCCATCTGGCTTGACCGTTATAGGGTGCTGTAACCCCCAAAGAACACTCCAGTCAAAACCAACAAAAAAAATATTTTCTGTGTTTGTGAATTGTGTGCGCAGAAGCCGCACATGCATCAACAAAGTAGTGCCAAGCGTGTGCCTGTGTCATAAGTAAAGGGATGGCTGGCTTGACCGTTAAAGGGTGCTGTAACCCCCAAAGTACACTCCAGTCTAAACCAAAAAAAAAATATTTTTTGTGTTTGTGAATTGTGTGCGCAGTAGCCGCACGTGCATCAACAAAGTAGTGCCAAGCGTGCGCCTGTGTCATAAGTAAAAGGCCAGCTGGCTTGATCGTTAAAGGGTGCTGTAACCCCCAAAGTACACTCCAAACCAAATAAAAAAATATTTTTTCTGTGTTTGTGAATTGTGTGCGCAGTAGCTGCACGTGCATCAACAAAGTAGTGCCAAGCATGCGCCTGTATCATAAGTAAAGGGCCGGCTGGCTTGACCGTTAAAGGGTGCTGTAACCCCCAAAGTACACTCCAGTGCAAACCCCCAAAAAATATATTTTCTGTGTTTGTGAATTGTGTGCGCAGTAGCTGCACGTGCATCAACAAAGTAGTGCCAAGCGTGCGCCTGTGTCATAAGTAAAGGGCCGGCTTGCTCGACCGTTAAAGGGTGCTGTAACCCCCAAAGTACACTCCAGTCCAAACCACAAAAAAAATATTTTCTGTGTTTGTGAATTGTGAGCGCAGTAGCCGCACGTGCATCAACAAAGTAGCGCCAAGCGTGCGCCTGTGTCATAAGTAAAGGGCCGGCTGGCTTGACCGTTAAAGGGTGCTGTAACCCCCAAAGTACACTCCAGTCAAAACAAAAATAAAATATATTTTCTGTGTTTGTGAATTGTGTGCGCAGTAGCCGCACGTGCATCAACAAAGTAGTGCCAAGCGTGCGCCTGTGTCATAAGTAAAGGGCCAGCTGGCTTGACCGTTAAAGGGTACTGTAACCCCCAAAGTACACTCCAAACCAAATAACAAATTTTTTTTCTGTGTTTGTGAATTGTGTGCGCAGTAGCCGCACGTGCATCAACAAAGTAGTGCCAAGCATGCGCCTGTGTCATAAGTAAAGAGCCGGCTGGCTTGACCGTTAAAGGGTCCTGTAACCCCCAAGTACACTCCAGTCCAAACCCCCAAAAAAATATTTAATGTGTTTGTGAATTGTGTGCGCAGTAGCCGCACGTGCATCAACAAAGTAGTGCCAAGCGTGCGCCTGTGTCATAAGTAAAGGGCCAGCTGGCTTGACCGTTAAAGGGTGCTGTAACCCCCAAAATACACTCCAGTCCAAACCAAAAAAAAAATATTTTCTGTTTGTGAATTGTGTGCGCAGTAGCCGCACGTGCATCAACAAAGTAGTGCCAAGCATGCGCCTGTGTCATAAGTAAAAGGCCAGCGTGCTTGACAATTAAAGGGTGCTGTAACCCCCAAAGAACACTCCAAACCAAATAACAAAATATTTTTTCTGTGTTTGTGAATTGTGTGCGCAGTAGCCTCACGTGCATCAACACAGTAGTGCCAAGCATGCGCCTGTGTCATAAGTTAAGGGCCGGCTGGCTTGACCGTTAAAGGGTGCTGTAACCCCCAAAGTACACTCCAGTCCAAACCAAAAAAAAAAAATATTTTCTGTGTTTGTGAATTGTGTGCGCAGTAGCCGCACGTGCATCAACAAAGTAGTGCCAAGCGTGCGCCTGTGTCATAAGTAAAAAGCCGGCTGGCTTGACCGTTATAGGGTGCTGTAACCCCCAAAGAACACTCCAGTCAAAACCAACAAAAAAAATATTTTCTGTGTTTGTGAATTGTGTGCGCAGTAGCTGCACGTGCATCAACAAAGTAGTGCCAAGCATGCGCCTGTATCATAAGTAAAGGGCCGGCTGGCTTGACCGTTAAAGGGTGCTGTAACCCCCAAAGTACACTCCAGTGCAAACCCCCAAAAAATATATTTTCTGTGTTTGTGAATTGTGTGCGCAGTAGCTGCACGTGCATCAACAAAGTAGTGCCAAGCGTGCGCCTGTGTCATAAGTAAAGGGCCGGCTTGCTCGACCGTTAAAGGGTGCTGTAACCCCCAAAGTACACTCCAGTCCAAACCACAAAAAAAATATTTTCTGTGTTTGTGAATTGTGAGCGCAGTAGCCGCACGTGCATCAACAAAGTAGCGCCAAGCGTGCGCCTGTGTCATAAGTATAGGGCCGGCTGGCTTGACCGTTAAAGGGTGCTGTAACCCCCAAAGTACACTCCAGTCAAAACAAAAATAAAATATATTTTCTGTGTTTGTGAATTGTGTGCGCAGTAGCCGCACGTGCATCAACAAAGTAGTGCCAAGCGTGCGCCTGTGTCATAAGTAAAGGGCCAGCTGGCTTGACCGTTAAAGGGTACTGTAACCCCCCAAGTACACTCCAAACCAAATAACAAATTTTTTTTCTGTGTTTGTGAATTGTGTGCGCAGTAGCCGCACGTGCATCAACAAAGTAGTGCCAAGCATGCGCCTGTGTCATAAGTAAAGAGCCGGCTGGCTTGACCGTTAAAGGGTCCTGTAACCCCCAAGTACACTCCAGTCCAAACCCCCAAAAAAATATTTAATGTGTTTGTGAATTGTGTGCGCAGTAGCCGCACGTGCATCAACAAAGTAGTGCCAAGCGTGCGCCTGTGTCATAAGTAAAGGGCCAGCTGGCTTGACCGTTAAAGGGTGCTGTAACCCCCAAAATACACTCCAGTCCAAACCAAAAAAAAAATATTTTCTGTTTGTGAATTGTGTGCGCAGTAGCCGCACGTGCATCAACAAAGTAGTGCCAAGCATGCGCCTGTGTCATAAGTAAAAGGCCAGCGTGCTTGACAATTAAAGGGTGCTGTAACCCCCAAAGAACACTCCAAACCAAATAACAAAATATTTTTTCTGTGTTTGTGAATTGTGTGCGCAGTAGCCTCACGTGCATCAACACAGTAGTGCCAAGCATGCGCCTGTGTCATAAGTAAAGGGCCGGCTGGCTTGACCGTTAAAGGGTGCTGTAACCCCCAAAGTACACTCCAGTCCAAACCAAAAAAAAAAAATATTTTCTGTGTTTGTGAATTGTGTGCGCAGTAGCCGCACGTGCATCAACAAAGTAGTGCCAAGCGTGCGCCTGTGTCATAAGTAAAAAGCCAGCTGGCTTGACCGTTATAGGGTGCTGTAACCCCCAAAGAACACTCCAGTCAAAACCAACAAAAAAAATATTTTCTGTGTTTGTGAATTGTGTGCGCAGAAGCCGCACGTGCATCAACAAAGTAGTGCCAAGCGTGTGCCTGTGTCATAAGTAAAGGGATGGCTGGCTTGACCGTTAAAGGGTACTGTAACCCCCAAAGTACACTCCAGTCCAAACCAAAAAAATTTATATTTTCTGTGGTTGTAAGTTGTGTGCGCAGTAGCCTCACATGCATCAACAAAGTAGTGCCAAGCGTACGCCTGTGTCATAAGTAAAGGGCCGGCTGGCTTGACCGTTAAAGGGTTCTGTAACCCCCAAAGTACACTCCAGTCCAAACCAAAAAAAAAAATATTTTCTGTGATTGTGAATTGTGTGCGCAGTAGCCGCACGTGCATCAACAAAGTAGTGCCAAGCGTGCGCCTGTGTCATAAGTAAAAAGCCGGCTGGCTTGACCGTTATAGGGTGCTGTAACCCCCAAAGAACACTCCAGTCAAAACCAACAAAAAAAATATTTTCTGTGTTTGTGAATTGTGTGCGCAGAAGCCGCACGTGCATCAACAAAGTAGTGCCAAGCGTGTGCCTGTGTCATAAGTAAAGGGATGGCTGGCTTGACCGTTAAAGGGTGCTGTAACCCCCAAAGTACACTCCAGTCCAAACCAAAAAAAAAATATTTTTTGTGTTTGTGAATTGTGTGCGCAGTAGCCGCACGTGAATCAACAAAGTAGTGCCAAGCGTGCGCCTGTGTCATAAGTAAAGGGCCAGCTGGCTTGACCGTTAAAGGGTGCTGTAACCCCCAAAGTACACTCCAAACCAAATAACAAAATATTTTTTCTGTGTTTGTGAATTGTGTGCGCAGTAGCCTCACGTGCATCAACACAGTAGTGCCAAGCATGCGCCTGTGTCATAAGTAAAGGGATGGCTGGCTTGACCGTTAAAGGGTGCTGTAACCCCCAAAGTACACTCCAGTCAAAACAAAAAAAATATATATTTTCTGTGTTTGTGAATTGTGTGCGCAGTAGCCGCACGTGCATCAACAAAGTAGTGCCAAGCGTGCGCCTGTGTCATAAGTAAAGGGCCAGCTGGCTTGACCGTTAAAGGGTACTGTAACCCCCAAAGTACACTCCAAACCAAATAACAAATTTTTTTTTCGGTGTTTGTGAATTGTGTGCGCAGTAGCCGCACGTGCATCAACAAAGTAGTGCCAAGCATGCGCCTGTGTCATAAGTAAAGGGCCGGCTGGCTTGACCGTTAAAGGGTCCTGTAACCCCCAAGTACACTCCAGTCGAAACCCAAAAAAAAATATTTTCTGTGTTTGTGAATTGTGTGCGCAGTAGCCGCACGTGCATCAACAAAGTAGTGCCAAGCGTGCGCCTGTGTCATAAGTAAAGGGCCAGCTGGCTTGACCGTTAAAGGGTGCTGTAACCCCCAAAGTACACTCCAGTCCAAACCAAAAAAAAAAATATTTTCTGTTTGTGAATTGTGTGTGCAGTAGCCGCACGTGCATCAACAAAGTAGTGCCAAGCGTGCGCCTGTGTCATAAGTAAACGGCCAGCTGGCTTGACCGTTAAAGGGTGCTGTAACCCCCAAAGTACACTCCAAACCAAATAACAAAATATTTTTTCTGTGTTTGTGAATTGTGTGCGCAGTAGCCGCACGTGCATCAACAAAGTAGTGCCAAGCATGCGCCTGTGTCATAAGTAAAGGGCCGGCTGGCTTGACCGTTAAAGGGTGCTGTAACCCCCAAAGTACACTCCATTGCAAACCCCCAAAAAATATATTTTCTGTGTTTGTGAATTGTGTGCGCAGTAGCCGCACGTGCATCAACAAAGTAGTGCCAAGCGTGCGCCTGTGTCATAAGTAAAGGGCCAGCTGGCTTGACCGTTAAAGGGTACTGTAACCCCCAAAGTACACTCCAAGCCAAATAACAAATTTTTTTTTCTGTGTTTGTGAATTGTGTGCGCAGTAGCCGCACGTGCATCAACAAAGTAGTGCCAAGCATGCGCCTGTGTCATAAGTAAAGGGCCGGCTGGCTTGACCGTTAAAGGGTGCTGTAACCCCCAAAGTACACTCCCGTACAAACCCCCAAAAAAAATATTTTCTGTGTTTGTGAATTGTGTGCGCAGTAGCCGCTTGTGCATCAACAATGTAGTGCCAAGCGTGCGCCTGTGTCATAAGTAAAAAGCCGGCTGGCTTGACTGTTATAGGGTGCTGTAACCCCCAAAGAACACTCCAGTCAAAACAAAAAAAAAAATATTTTCTGAGTTTGTGAATTGTGTGCGCAGTAGCCGCACGTGCATCAACAAAGTAGTGCAAAGCGTGCGCCTGTGTCATAAGTAAAAGCCCATCTGGCTTGACCATTAGAGGGTGCTGTAACCTCCAAAGTACACTCCAGTCCAAACCAAAAAAAAAAATATTTTCTGTGTTTGTGAATTGTGTGCGCAGTAGCCACACGTGCATCAACAAAGTAGAGCCAAGCGTGCGCCTGTGTCATAAGTAAAGGGCCGGCAGGCTTGACCGTCAAAGGCTGCTGTAACCCCCAAAGTACACTCCAGTCCAAACCAAAAAAATATATATTTTCTGTGTTTGTGAATTGTGTGCGCAGTAGAAGCACATGCATCAACAAAGTAGTGCCAAGCGTGCGCCTGTTTCATAACTAAAGGGCCGGCTGGCTTGACCGTTAAAGGGTGCTGTAACCCCCAAAGTACACTCCAGTCCAAACCAAAAAAATATATATTTTCTGTGTTTGTGAATTGTGTGCGCAGTAGCTGCACGTGCATCAACAAAGTAGTGCCAAGCGTGCGCCTGTTTCATAAGTAAAGGGCCGGCTGGCTTGACCGTTAAAGGGTGCTGTAACCCCCAAAGTACACTCCAGTCCAAACCAAAAAAATTTATATTTTCTGTGTTTGTAAATTGTGTGCGCAGTAGCCGCACATGCATCAACAAAGTAGTGCCAAGCGTGCGCCTGTGTCATAAGTAAAGGGCAGGCTGGCTTCACCGTTAAAGGGTTCTGTAACCCCCAAAGTACACTCCAGTCCAAACCAAAAAAAATATATATTATCTGTGTTTGTGAATTGTGTGCGCAGTAGCCGCACGTGCATCAACAAAGTAGTGCCAAGCGTGCGCCTGTGTTATAAGTAAAAAGCCGGCTGGCTTGACCGTTATAGGGTGCTGTAACCCCCAAAGAACACTCCAGTCAAAACCAACAAAAAAAATATTTTCTGTGTTTGTGAATTGTGTGCGCAGTAGCCGCACGTGCATCAACAAAGTAGTGCAAAGCGTGCGCCTGTGTCATAAGTAAAGGGCAGTCTGGCTTGACCGTTAAAGGGTGCTGTAACCCCCAAAGTACACTCCAGTCCAAACCAAAAAAAAAATCTTTTCTGTGTTTGTGAATTGTGTGCGCAGTAGCCGCATGTGCATCAACAAAGTAGTGCCAAGCGTGCGCCTGTGTCATAAGTAAAGGGATGGCTGGCTTGACCGTTAAAGGGTGCTGTAACCCCCAAAGTACACTCCAGTCCAAACCAAAAAAAAAAAATTTTTTGTGTTTGTGAATTGTGTGCGCAGTAGCCGCACGTGCATCAACAAAGTAGTGCCAAGCGTGCGCCTGTGTCATAAGTAACAGGCCAGCTGGCTTGACCGTTAAAGGGTGCTGTAACCCCCAAAGTACACTCCAAACCAAATAACAAAATATTTTTTCTGTGTTTGTGAATTGTGTGCGCAGTAGCTGCACGTGCATCAACAAAGTAGTGCCAAGCGTGCGCCTGTGTCATAAGTAAAGGGCCGGCTGGCTTGACCATTAAAGGGTGCTGTAACCCCCAAAGTACACTCCAGTCCAAACCACAAATAAAATATTTTCTGTGTTTGTGAATTGTGTGCGCAGTAGCCACACGTGCATCAACAAAGTAGTGCCAAGCGTGCGCCTGTGTCATAAGTAAAGGGCCAGCTGGCTTGACCGTTAAAGGGTGCTGTAACCCCCAAAGTACACTCCAGTCCAAACCAAAAAAAAAAATATTTTCTGTTTGTGAATTGTGTGTGCAGTAGCCGCATGTGCATCAACAAAGTAGTGCCAAGCGTGCGCCTGTGTCATAAGTAAAGGGCCAGCTGGCTCGACCATTAAAGGGTGCTGTTACCCCCAAAGTACACTCCAGTCCAAACCACAAAAAAAATATTTTCTGTGTTTGTGAATTGTGTGCGCAGTAGCCGCACGTGCATCAACAAAGTAGTGCCAAGCGTGCGCCTGTGTCATAAGTAAAGGGCCAGCTGACTTGACCGTTAAAGGGTACTGTAACCCCCAAAGTACACTCCAAACCAAATAACAAATTTTTTTTTCGGTGTTTGTGAATTGTGTGCGCAGTTGCCGCACGTGCTTCAACAATTAGTGCCAAGCATGCGCCTGTGTCATAAGTAAAGTGCCAGCTGGCTTGACCGTTAAAGGGTCCAGTAACCCCCAAGTACACTCCAGTCGAAACCCAAAAAAAATATATTTTCTGTGTTTGTGAATTGTGTGCGCAGTAGCCGCACGTGGATCAGCAAAGTAGTGCCAAAAGTGCGCCTGTGTCATAAGTAAAGGGCCAGCTGGCTTGACCGTTAAAGGGTGCTGTAACCCCCAAAGTACACTCCAGTCCAAACCAAAAAAAAAAATATTTTCTGTTTGTGAATTGTGTGTGCAGTAGCCGCACGTGCATCAACAAAGTAGTGCCAAGCGTGCGCCTGTGTCATAAGTAAAAGGCCAGCTGGCTTGACCGTTAAAGGGTGCTGTAACCCACAAAGTACACTCCAAACCAAATAACAAAATATTTTTTCTGTGTTTGTGAATTGTGTGTGCAGTAGCCGCACGTGCATCAACAAAGTAGTGCCAAGCATGCGCCTGTGTCATAAGTAAAGGGCCGGCTGGCTTGACCGTTAAAGGGTGCTGTAACCCCCAAAGTACACTCCATTGCAAACCCCAAAAAAATATATTTTCTGTGTTTGTGAATTGTGTGCGCTGTAGCCGCACGTGCATCAACAAAGTAGTGCCAAGCGTGCGCCTGTGTCATAAGTAAAGGGCCAGCTGGCTTGACCGTTAAAGGGTACTGTAACCCCCAAAGTACACTCCAAGCCAAATAACAAATTTTTTTTTCTGTGTTTGTGAATTGTGTGCGCAGTAGCCGCACGTGCATCAACAAAGTAGTGCCAAGCGTGCGCCTGTGTCATAAGTAAAGGGCCGGCAGGCTTGACCGTCAAAGGCTGCTGTAACCCCCAAAGTACACTCCAGTCCAAACCAAAAAAATATATATTTTCTGTGTTTGTGAATTGCGTGCGCAGTAGAAGCACATGCATCAACAAAGTAGTGCCAAGCGTGCGCCTGTTTCATAACTAAAGGGCCGGCTGGCTTGACCGTTAAAGGGTGCTGTAACCACCAAAGTACACTCCAGTCCAAACCAAAAAAATTTATATTTTCTGTGGTTGTAAATTGTGTGCGCAGTAGCCGCACATGCATCAACAAAGTAGTGCCAAGCGTGCGCCTGTGTCATAAGTAAAGGGCCGGCTGGCTTGACCATTAAAGGGTTCTGTAACCCCCAAAGTACACTCCAGTCCAAACCAAAAAAAAAAAATATTTTCTGTGTTTGTGAATTGTGTGCGCAGTAGCCGCACGTGCATCAACAAAGTAGTGCCAAGCGTGCGCCTGTGTCATAAGTAAAAAGCCGGCTGGCTTGACCGTTATAGGGTGCTGTAACCCCCAAAGAACACTCCAGTCAAAACCAACAAAAAAAATATTTTCTGTGTTTGTGAATTGTGTGCGCAGTAGCCGCACGTGCATCAACAAAGTAGTGCAAAGCGTGCGCCTGTGTCATAAGTAAAGGGCCATCTGGCTTGACCGTTAAAGGGTGCTGTAACCCCCAAAGTACACTCCAGTCCAAACCAAAAAAAAAATATTTTCTGTGTTTGTGAATTGTGTGCGCAGTAGACGCACGTGCATCAACAAAGTAGTGCCAAGCGTGCGCCTGTGTCATAAGTAAAGGGATGGCTGGCTTGTCCGTCAAAGGGTGCTGTAACCCCCAAAGTACACTCCAGTCCAAACCAAAAAAAAAATATTTTTTGTGTTTGTGAATTGTGTGCGCAGTAGCCACACGTGCATCAACAAAGTAGTGCCAAGCATGCGCCTGTGTCATAAGTAAAAGGCCAGCTGGCTTGACCGTTAAAGGGTGCTGTAACCCCCAAAGTACACTCCAAACCAAATAACAAAATATTTTTTCTGTGTTTGTGAATTGTGTGCGCAGTAGCTGCACGTGCATCAATAAAGTAGTGCCAAGCGTGCGCCTGTGTCATAAGTAAAGGGCCAGCTGACTTGACCGTTAAAGGGTACTGTAACCCCCAAAGTACACTCCAAACCAAATAACAAATTTTTTTTTCGGTGTTTGTGAATTGTGTGCGCAGTTGCCGCACGTGCTTCAACAATTAGTGCCAAGCATGCGCCTGTGTCATAAGTAAAGTGCCAGCTGGCTTGACCGTTAAAGGGTCCTGTAACCCCCAAGTACACTCCAGTCGAAACCCAAAAAAAATATATTTTCTGTGTTTGTGAATTGTGTGCGCAGTAGACGCACGTGCATCAGCAATGTAGTGCCAAAAGTGCGCCTGTGTCATAAGTAAAGGGCCAGCTGGCTTGACCGTTAAAGGGTGCTGTAACCCCCAAAGTACACTCCAGTCCAAACCAAAAAAAAAAATATTTTCTGTTTGTGAATTGTGTGTGCAGTAGCCGCACGTGCATCAACAAAGTAGTGCCAAGCGTGCGCCTGTGTCATAAGTAAAAGGCCAGCTGGCTTGACCGTTAAAGGGTGCTGTAACCCACAAAGTACACTCCAAACCAAATAACAAAATATTTTTTCTGTGTTTGTGAATTGTGTGTGCAGTAGCCGCACGTGCATCAACAAAGTAGTGCCAAGCATGCGCCTGTGTCATAAGTAAAGGGCCGGCTGGCTTGACCGTTAAAGGGTGCTGTAACCCCCAAAGTACACTCCATTGCAAACCCCAAAAAAATATATTTTCTGTGTTTGTGAATTGTGTGCGCTGTAGCCGCACGTGCATCAACAAAGTAGTGCCAAGCGTGCGCCTGTGTCATAAGTAAAGGGCCAGCTGGCTTGACCGTTAAAGGGTACTGTAACCCCCAAAGTACACTCCAAGCCAAATAACAATTTTTTTTTTCTGTGTTTGTGAATTGTGTGCGCAGTAGCCGCACGTGCATCAACAAAGTAGTGCCAAGCGTGCGCCTGTGTCATAAGTAAAGGGCCGGCAGGCTTGACCGTCAAAGGCTGCTGTAACCCCAAAGTACACTCCAGTCCAAACCAAAAAAATATATATTTTCTGTGTTTGTGAATTGTGTGCGCAGTAGAAGCACATGCATCAACAAAGTAGTGCCAAGCGTGCGCCTGTTTCATAACTAAAGGGCCGGCTGGCTTGACCGTTAAAGGGTGCTGTAACCACCAAAGTACACTCCAGTCCAAACCAAAAAAATTTATATTTTCTGTGGTTGTAAATTGTGTGCGCAGTAGCCGCACATGCATCAACAAAGTAGTGCCAAGCGTGCGCCTGTGTCATAAGTAAAGGGCCGGCTGGCTTGACCATTAAAGGGTTCTGTAACTCCCAAAGTACACTCCAGTCCAAACCAAAAAAAAAAAATATTTTCTGTGTTTGTGAATTGTGTGCAGTAGCCGCACGTGCATCAACAAAGTAGTGCCAAGCGTGCGCCTGTGTCATAAGTAAAAAGCCGGCTGGCTTGACTGTTATAGGGTGCTGTAACCCCCAAAGAACACTCCAGTCAAAACCAACAAAAAAAATATTTTCTGTGTTTGTGAATTGTGTGCGCAGTAGCCGCACGTGCATCAACAAAGTAGTGCAAAGCGTGCGCCTGTGTCATAAGTAAAGGGCCATCTGGCTTGACCGTTAAAGGGTGCTGTAACCCCCAAAGTACACTCCAGTCCAAACCAAAAAAAAAATATTTTCTGTGTTTGTGAATTGTGTGCGCAGTAGACGCACGTGCATCAACAAAGTAGTGCCAAGCGTGCGCCTGTGTCATAAGTAAAGGGATGGCTGGCTTGACCGTTAAAGGGTGCTGTAACCCCCAAAGTACACTCCAGTCCAAACCAAAAAAAAAATATTTTTTGTGTTTGTGAATTGTGTGCGCAGTAGCCGCACGTGCATCAACAAAGTAGTGCCAAGCATGCGCCTGTGTCATAAGTAAAAGGCCAGCTGGCTTGACCGTTAAAGGGTGCTGTAACCCCCAAAGTACACTCCAAACCAAATAACAAAATATTTTTTCTGTGTTTGTGAATTGTGTGCGCAGTAGCTGCACGTGCATCAATAAAGTAGTGCCAAGCGTGCGCCTGTGTCATAAGTAAAGGGCCGGCTGGCTCGACCGTTAAAGGGTGCTGTAACCCCCAAAGTACACTCCAGTCCAAACCACAAAAAAAATATTTTCTGTGTTTGTGAATTGTGTGCGCAGTAGCCGCACGTGCATCAACAAAGTAGCGCCAAGCGTGCGCCTGTGTCATAAGTAAAGGGCCGGCTGGCTTGACCATTAAAGGGTGCTGTAACCCCCAAAGTACACTCCAGTCAAAACAAAAAAAATATATATTTTCTGTGTTTGTGAATTGTGTGCGCAGTAGCCGCACGTGCATCAACAAAGTAGTGCCAAGCGTGCGCCTGTGTCATCAGTAAAGGGCCAGCTGGCTTGACCAGTAAAGGGTACTGTAACCCCCAAAGTACACTCCAAACGAAAGAATAAATTTTTTTTTCGGTGTTTGTGAATTGTGTGCGCAGTAGCCGCACATGCATCAACAAAGTAGTGCCAAGCATGCGCCTGTGTCATAAGTAAAGGGCCGGCTGGCTTGACCGTTAAAGGGTCCTGTAACCCCCAAGTACACTCCAGTCCAAACCCAAAAAAAAAATATTTTCTGTGTTTGTGAATTGTGTGCGCAGTAGCCGCACGTGCATCAACAAAGTAGTGCCAAGCGTGCGCCTGTGTCATAAGTAAAGGGCCAGCTGGCTTGACCGTTAAAGGGTGCTGTAACCCCCAAAGTACACTCCAGTCCAAACAAAAAAAAAAATATTTTCTGTTTGTGAATTGTGTGTGCAGTAGCCGCACGTGCATCAACAAAGTAGCGCCAAGCGTGCGCCTGTGTCATAAGTAAAGGGCCGGCTGGCTTGACCGTTAAAAGGTGCTGTAACCCCCAAAGTACACTCCAGTCAAAACAAAAAAATATATATTTTCTGTGTTTGTGAATTGTGTGCGCAGTAGCCGCACGTGCATCAACAAAGTAGTGCCAAGCGTGCGCCTGTGTCATAAGTAAAGGGCCAGCTGGCTTGACCGTTAAAGGGTACTGTAACCCCCAAAGTACACTCCAAACCAAATAACAAATTTTTTTTTCGGTGTTTGTGAATTGTGTGCGCAGTAGCCGCACGTGCATCAACAAAGTAGTGCCAAGCATGCGCCTGTGTCATAAGTAAAGGGCCGGCTGGCTTGACCGTTAAAGGGTCCTGTAACCCCCAAGTACACTCCAGTCCAAACCCCCAAAAATTTTTTTTTCTGTGTTTGTGAATTGTGTGCGCAGTAGCCGCACGTGCATCAACAAAGTAGTGCCAAGCGTGCGCCTGTGTCATAAGTAAAGGGCCAGCTGGCTTGACCGTTAAAGGGTGCTGTAACCCCCAAAGTACACTCCAGTCCAAACCAAAAAAAAAATATTTTCTGTTTGTGAATTGTGTGTGCAGTAGCCGCACGTGCATCAACAAAGTAGTGCCAAGCGTGCGCCTGTGTCATAAGTAAAGGGCCGGCTGGCTTGACCATTAAAGGGTGCTGTTACCCCCAAAGTACACTCCAGTCCAAACCACAAAAAAAATATTTTCTGTGTTTGTGAATTGTGTGCGCAGTAGCCGCACGTGCATCAACAAAGTAGTGCCAAGCGTGCGCCTGTGTCATAGGTAAAGGGCCAGCTGACTTGACCGTTAAAGGGTACTGTAACCCCAAAGTACACTCCAAACCAAATAACAATTTTTTTTTTCGGTGTTTGTGAATTGTGTGCGCAGTTGCCGCACGTGCATCAACAAAGTAGTGCCAAGCATGCGCCTGTGTCATAAGTAAAGTGCCAGCTGGCTTGACCGTTAAAGGGTCCTGTAACCCCCAAGTACACTCTAGTCGAAACCCAAAAAAAAAATATTTTCTGTGTTTGTGAATTGTGTGCGCAGTAGCCGCACGTGCATCAACAAAGTAGTGCCAAGCGTGCGCCTGTGTCATAAGTAAAGGGCCAGCTGGCTTGACCGTTAAAGGGTGCTGTAACCCCCAAAGTACACTCCAGTCCAAACCAAAAAAAAAAATATTTTCTGTTTGTGAATTGTGTGTGCAGTAGCCGCACGTGCATCAACAAAGTAGTGCCAAGCATGCGCCTGTGTCATAAGTAAAAGGCCAGCTGGCTTGACCGTTAAAGGGTGCTGTAACCCACAAAGTACACTCCAAACCAAATAACAAAATATTTTTTCTGTGTTTGTGAATTGTGTGCAGAGTAGCCGCACGTGCATCAACAAAGTAGTGCCAAGCATGCGCCTGTGTCATAAGTAAAGGGCCGGCTGGCTTGACCGTTAAAGGGTGCTGTACCCCCCAAAGTACACTCCATTGCAAACCCAAAAAAAATATATTTTCTGTGTTTGTGAATTGTGTGCGCTGTAGCCGCACGTGCATCAACAAAGTAGTGCCAAGCGTGCGCCTGTGTCATAAGTAAAGGGCCAGCTGGCTTGACCGTTAAAGGGTACTGTAACCCCCAAAGTACACTCCAAGCCAAATAACAATTTTTTTTTCTGTGTTTGTGAATTGTGTGCGCAGTAGCCGCACGTGCATCAACAAAGTAGTGCCAAGCATGCGCCTGTGTCATAAGTAAAGGGCCGGCTGGCTTGACCATTAAAGGGTGCTGTAACCCCCAAAGTACACTCCAGTACAAACCCCCCAAAAAAATATTTTCTGTGTTTGTGAATTGTGTGCGCAGTAGCCGCTTGGGCATCAACAATGTAGTGCCAAGCGTGCGCCTGTGTCATAAATAAAAAGCCGTCTGGCTTGACTGTTATAGGGTGCTGTAACCCCCAAAGAACTCTCCAGTCAAAACAAAAATATTTTCTGAGTTTGTGAATTGTGTGCGCAGTAGCCGCACGTGCATCAACAAAGTAGTGCAAAGCGTGTGCCTGTGTCATAAGTAAAGGGCCGGCAGGCTTGACCGTCAAAGGCTGCTGTAACCCCCAAAGTACACTCCAGTCCAAACCAAAAAAATATATATTTTCTGTGTTTGTGAATTGTGTGCGCAGTAGATGCACATGCATCAACAAAGTATTGCCAAACTTGCGCCTGTTTCATAACTAAAGGGCCGGCTGGCTTGACCGTTAAAGGGTGCTGTAACCCCCAAAGTACACTCCAGTCCAAACCAAAAAAATATATATTTTCTGTGTTTGTGAATTGTGTGCGCAGTAGCCGCACGTGCATCAACAAAGTAGTGCCAAGCGTGCGCCTGTGTCATAAGTAAAGGGCCGTCTGGCTTGACCGTTAAAGGGTGCTGTAACCCCCAAAGTACACTCCAGTCCAAACCAAAAAAAAAATATTTTCTGTGTTTGTGAATTGTGTGCGCAGTATCCGCACGTGCATCAACAAAGTAGTGCCAAGCATGCGCCTGTGTCATAAGTAAAGGGCCGGCTGGCTTGACCGTTAAAGGGTGCTGTAACCCCCAAAATACACTCCAGTCCAAACCAAAAAAAAAATATTTTTTGTGTTTGTGAATTGTGTGCGCAGTAGCCGCACGTGCATCAACAAAGTAGTGCCAAGCGTGCGCCTGTGTCATAAGTAAAAGGCCAGCTGGCTTGACCGTTAAAGGGTGCTGTAACCCCCAAAGTACACTCCAAACCAAATAACAAAATATTTTTTCTGTGTTTGTGAATTGTGTGCGCAGTAGCTGCACGTGCATCAATAAAGTAGTGCCAAGCGTGCGCCTGTGTCATAAGTAAAGGGCCGGCTGGCTCGACCGTTAAAGGGTGCTGTAACCCCCAAAGTACACTCCAGTCCAAACCACAAAAAAAATATTTTCTGTGTTTGTGAATTGTGTGCGCAGTAGCCGCACGTGCATCAACAAAGTAGCGCCAAGCGTGCACCTGTGTCATAAGTAAAGGGCCGGCTGGCTTGACCGTTAAAGGGTGCTGTAACCCCCAAAGTACACTCCAGTCAAAACAAAAAAAAAAATATATTTTCTGTGTTTGTGAATTGTGTGCGCAGTAGCCGCACGTGCATCAACAAAGTAGTGCCAAGCGTGCGCCTGTGTCATAAGTAAAGGGCCAGCTGGCTTGACCGTTAAAGGGTACTGTAAACCCCAAAGTACACTCCAAACGAAATAATAAATTTTTTTTTCGGTGTTTGTGAATTGTGTGCGCAGTAGCCGCACATGCATCAACAAAGTAGTGCCAAGCATGCGCCTGTGTCATAAGTAAAGGGCCGGCTGGCTTGACCGTTAAAGGGTCCTGTAACCCCCAAGTACACTCCAGTCCAAACCCAAAAAAAAATATTTTCTGTGTTTGTGAATTGTGTGCGCAGTAGCCGCACGTGCAACAACAAAGTAGTGCCAAGCATCCGCCTGTGTCATAAGTAAAGGGCCAGTTGGCTTGACCGTTAAAGGGTGCTGTAACCCCCAAAGTACACTCCAGTCCAAACCAAAAAAAAAAATATTTTCTGTTTGTGAATTGTGTGTGCAGTAGCCCACGTGCATCAACAAAGTAGTGCCAAGCGTGCGCCTGTGTCATAAGTAAAGGGCCGGCTGGCTCGACCATTAAAGGGTGCTGTAACCCCCAAAGTACACTCCAGTCCAAACCACAAAAAAAATATTTTCTGTGTTTGTGAATTGTGTGCGCAGTAGCAGCACGTGCATCCACAAAGTAGCGCCAAGCGTGCGCCTGTGTCATAAGTAAAGGGCCGGCTGGCTTGACCGTTAAAGGGTGCTGTAACCCCCAAAGTACACTCCAGTCAAAACAAAAAAATATATATTTTCTGTGTTTGTGAATTGTGTGCGCAGTAGCCGCAGGTGCATCAACAAAGTAGTGCCAAGCGTGTGCCTGTGTCATAAGTAAAGGGCCAGCTGGCTTGATCGTTAAAGGGTACTGTAACCCCCAAAGTACACTCCAAACCAAATAACAAATTTTTTTTTCGGTGTTTGTGAATTGTGTGCGCAGTAGCCGCACGTGCATCAACAAAGTAGTGCCAAGCATGCGCCTGTGTCATAAGTAAAGGGCCGGCTGGCTTGACCGTTAAAGGGTCCTGTAACCCCCAAGTACACTCCAGTCCAAACCCAAAAAAAAAATATTTTCTGTGTTTGTGAATTGTGTGCGCAGTAGCCGCACGTGCATCAACAAAGTAGTGCCAAGCGTGCGCCTGTGTCATAAGTAAAGGGCCAGCTGGCTTGACCATTAAAGGGTGCTGTAACCCCCAAAGTACACTCCAGTCCAAACCAAAAAAAAATATATTTTCTGTTTGTGAATTGTGTGTGCAGTAGCCGCACGTGCATCAACAAAGTAGTGCTAAGCGTGCGCCTGTGTCATAAGTAAAAGGCCAGCTGGCTTGACCATTAAAGGGTGCTGTAACCCCCAAAGTACACTCCAAACCAAATAACAAAATATTTTTTCTGTGTTTGTGAATTGTGTGCGCAGTAGCCGCACGTGCATCAACAAAGTAGTGCCAAGCATGCGCCTGTGTCATAAGTAAAGGGCCGGCTGGCTTGACCGTTAAAGGGTGCTGTAACCCCCAAAGTACACTCCATTGCAAACCCAAAAAAAATATATTTTCTGTGTTTGTGAATTGTGTGCGCAGTAGCCGCACGTGCATCAACAAAGTAGTGCCAAGCGTGCGCCTGTGTCATAAGTAAAGGGCCAGCTGGCTTGACCGTTAAAGGGTACTGTAACCCCCAAAGTACACTCCAAACCAAATAACAAATTTTTTTTTCTGTGTTTGTGAATTGTGTGCGCAGTAGCCGCACGTGCATCAACAAAGTAGTGCCAAGCATGCGCCTGTGTCATAAGTAAAGGGCCGGCTGGCTTGACCGTTAAAGGGTGCTGTAACCCCCAAAGTACACTCCAGTACAAACCCCAAAAAAATATATTTTCTGTGTTTGTGAATTGTGTGCGCAGTAGCCGCTTGTGCATCTACAATGTAGTGCCAAGCGTGCGCCTGTGTCATAAGTAAAAAGCCGGCTGGCTTGACTGTTATAGGGTGCTGTAACCCCCAAAGAACACTCCAGTCAAAACAAAAAAAAAATATTTTCTGAGTTTGTGAATTGTGTGCGCAGTAGCCGCACGTGCATCAACAAATTAGTGCAAAGCGTGCGCCTGTGTCATAAGTAAAGGGCCGTCTGGCTTGACCGTTAGAGGGTGCTGTAACCTCCAAAGTACACTCCAGTCCAAACCAAAAAAATATATATTTTCTGTGTTTGTAAATTGTGTGCGCAGTAGAAGCACATGCATCAACAAAGTAGTGCCAAGCGTGCGCCTGTTTCATAAGTAAAGGGCCGGCTGGCTTGACCGTTAAAGGGTGCTGTAACCCCCAAAGTACACTCCAGTCCAAACCAAAAAAATTTATATTTTCTGTGGTTGTAAATTGTGTGCGCAGTAGCCGCACATGCATCAACAAAGTAGTGCCAAGCGTGCGCCTGTGTCATAAGTAAAGGGCCGGCTGGCTTGACCGTTAAAGGGTTCTGTAACCCCTAAAGTACACTCCAGTCCAAACCAAAAAAAATATATATTTTCTGTGTTTGTGAATTGTGTGCGCAGTAGCCGCACGTGCATCAACAAAGTAGTGCCAAGCGTTCGCCAGTGTCATAAGTAAAAAGCCGGCTGGCTTGACCGTTATAGGGTGCTGTAACCCCCAAAGAACACTCCAGTCAAAACCAACAAAAAAAATATTTTCTGTGTCTGTGAATTGTGTGCGCAGTAGCCGCACGTGCATCAACAAAGTAGTGCAAAGCGTGCGCCTGTGTCATATGTAAAGGACCGTCTGGCTTGACCGTTAAAGGGTGCTGTAACCCCCAAAGTACACTCCAGTCCAAACCAAAAAAAAAATATTTTCTGTGTTTGTGAATTGTGAGCGCAGTAGCCGCACGTGCATCAACAAAGTAGTGCCAAGCGTGCGCCTGTGTCATAAGTAAAGGGATGGCTGGCTTGACCGTTAAAGGGTGCTGTAACCCCCAAAGTACACTCCAGTCCAAACCAAAAAAAAAAAATTTTTTGTGTTTGTGAATTGTGTGCGCAGTAGCCGCACGTGCATCAACAAAGTAGTGCCAAGCGTGCGCCTGTGTCATAAGTAAAAGGCCAGCTGGCTTGACCATTAAAGGGTGCTGTAACCCCCAAAGTACACTCCAAACCAAATAACAAAATATTTTTTCTGTGTTTGTGAATTGTGTGCGCAGTAGCTGCACGTGCATCAACAAAGTAGTGCCAAGCATGCGCCTGTGTCATAAGTAAAGGGCCGGCTGGCTTGACCATTAAAGGGTGCTGTAACCCCCAAAGTACACTCCAGTGCAAACCCAAAAAAAATATATTTTCTGTGTTTGTGAATTGTGTGCGCAGTAGCCGCACGTGCATCAACAAAGTAGTGCCAAGCGTGCGCCTGTGTCATAAGTAAAGGGCCGGCTGGCTCGACCGTTAAAGGGTGCTGTAACCCCCAAAGTACACTCCACTCCAAACCACAAAAAAAATATTTTCTGTGTTTGTGAATTGTGTGCGCAGTAGCCGCACGTGCATCAACAAAGTAGCGCCAAACGTGCGCCTGTGTCATAAGTAAAGGGCCGGCTGGCTTGACCGTTAAAGGGTGCTGTAACCCCCAAAGTACACTCCAGTCAAAACAAAAAAAATATATATTTTCTGTGTTTGTGAATTGTGTGCGCAGTAGCCGCACGTGCATCAACAAAGTAGTGCCAAGCATGCGCCTGTGTCATAAGTAAAGGGCCGGCTGGCTTGACCGTTAAAGGGTCCTGTAACCCCCAAGTACACTCCAGTCCAAACCCCCAAAAAAAATATTTAATGTGTTTGTGAATTGTGTGCTCAGTAGCCGCACGTGCATCAACAAAGTAGTGCCAAGCGTGCGCCTGTGTCATAAGTAAAGGGCCAGCTGGCTTGACCGTTAAAGGGTGCTGTAACCCCCAAAATACACTCCAGTCCAAACCGAAAAAAAATATTTTCTGTTTGTGAATTGTGTGCGCAGTAGCCGCACGTGCATCAACAAAGTAGTGCCAAGCATGCGCCTGTGTCATAAGTAAAAGGCCAGCGGGCTTGACCGTTAAAGGGTGCTGTAACCCCCAAAGTACACTCCAAACCAAATAACAAAATATTTTTTCTGTGTTTGTGAATTGTGTGCGCAGTAGCCTCACGTGCATCAACACAGTAGTGCCAAGCATGCGCCTGTGTCATAAGTAAAGGGCCGGCTGGCTTGACCGTTAAAGCGTGCTGTAACCCCCAAAGTACACTCCAGTCCAAACCAAAAAAATTTATATTTTCTGTGGTTGTAAGTTGTGTGCGCAGTAGCAGCACATGCATCAACAAAGTAGTGCCAAGCAAGCGCCTGTGTCATAAGTAAAGGGCCGGCTGGCTAGACCGTTAAAGGGTTCTGTAACCCCCAAAGTACACTCCAGTCCAAACCAAAAAAAAAAAATATTTTCTGTGTTTGTGAATTGTGTGCGCAGTAGCAGCACGTGCATCAACAAAGTAGTGCCAAGCGTGCGCCTGTGTCATAAGTAAAAAGCCGGCTGGCTTGACCATTATAGGGTGCTGTAACCCCCAAAGAACACTCCAGTCAAAACCAACAAAAAAAATATTTTCTGTGTTTGTGAATTGTGTGCGCAGTAGCCGCACGTGCATCAACAAAGTAGTGCAAAGCGTGCGAGTGTGTCATAAGTAAAGGGCCGTCTGCTTGACCGTTAAAGGGTGCTGTAACCCCCAAAGAACACTCCAGTCCAAACCAAAAAAAAAATATTTTCTGTGTTTGTGAATTGTGTGCGCAGAAGCCGCACGTGCATCAACAAAGTAGTGCCAAGCGTGTGCCTGTGTCATAAGTAAAGGGATGGCTGGCTTGACCATTAAAGGGTGCTGTAACCCCCAAAGTACACTCCAGTCCAAACCAAAAAAAAAATATTTTTTGTGTTTGTGAATTTTGTGCGCAGTAGCCGCTCGTGAATCAACAAAGTAGTGCCAAGCGTGCGCCTGTGTCATAAGTAAAAGGCCAGCTGGCTTGACCGTTAAAGGGTGCTGTAACCCCCAAAGTACACTCCAAACCAAATAACAAAATATTTTTTCTGTGTTTGTGAATTGTGTGCGCAGTAGCTGCACGTGCATCAACAAAGTAGTGCCAGGCATGCGCCTGTGTCATAAGTAAAGGGCCGGCTGGCTTGACCGTTAAAGGGTGCTGTGACCCCTAAAGTACACTCTAGTGCAAACCCAAAAAAAATATATTTTCTGTTTTTGTGAATTATGTGCGCAGTAGCCGCACGTGCATCAACAAAGTAGTGCCAAGCGTGCACCTGTGTCATAAGTAAAGGGCCGGCTGGCTCGACCGTTAAAGGGTGCTGTAACCCCCAAAGTACACTCCAGTCAAAACCACAAAAAAAATATTTTCTGTGTTTGTGAATTGTGTGCGCAATAGCCGCACGTGCATCAACATAGTAGCGCCAAGCGTGCGCCTGTGTCATAAGTAAAGGGCCGGCTGGCTTGACCGTTAAAGGGTGCTGTAACCCCCAAAGTACACTCCAGTCAAAACAAAAAAAATATATATTTTCTGTGTTTGTGAATTGTGTGCGCAGTAGCCGCACGTGCATCAACAAAGTAGTGCCAAGCGTGCGCCTGTGTCATAAGTAAAGGGCCAGCTGACTTGACCGTTAAAGGGTACTGTAACCCCCAAAGTACACTACAAACCAAATCACAAAATTTTTTTTCTGTGTTTGTGAATTGTGTGCGCAGTAGCCGCTTGTGCATCAACAAAGTAGTGCCAAGCATGCGCCTGTGTCATAAGTAAAGGGCCGGCTGGCTTGACCGTTAAAGGGTGCTGTAACCCCCAAAGTACACTCCAGTACAAACCCCAAAAAAAATATTTTCTGTGTTTGTGAATTGTGTGCGCAGTAGCCGCTTGTGCATCAACAATGTAGTGCCAAGCGTGCGCCTGTGTCATAAGTAAAAAGCTGGCTGGCTTGACTGTTATAGGGTGCTGTAACCCCCAAAGAACACTCCAGTCAAAACAAAAAAAAAATATTTTCTGAGTTTGTGAATTGTGTGCGCAGTAGCCGCACGTGCATCAACAAAGTAGTGCAAAGCGTGCGCCTGTGTCATAAGTAAAGGGCCGTCTGGCTTGACCGTTAGAGGGTGCTGTAACCTCCAAAGTACACTCCAGTCCAAACCAAAAAAAAAAATATTTTCTGTGTTTGTGAATTGTGTGCGCAGTAGCCGCATGTGCATCAACAAAGTAGAGCCAAGCGTGCGCCTGTTTCATAACTAAAGGGCCGGCTGGCTTGACCGTTAAAGGGTGCTGTAAACCCCAAAGTACCCTCCAGTCCAAACCAAAAAAATATATATTTTCTGTTTGTGAATTGTGTGCGCAGTAGCCGCACGTGCATCAACAAAGTAGTGCCAAGCGTGCGCCTGTTTCATAAGTAAAGGGCCGGCTGGCTTGACCGTTAAAGGGTGCTGTAACCCCCAAAGTACACTCCAGTCCAAACCAAAAAAATTTATATTTTCTGTGGTTGTAAATTGTGTGCGCAGTAGCCGCACATGCATCAACAAAGTAGTGCCAAGCGTGCGCCTGTGTCATAAGTAAAGGGCCGTCTGGCTTGACCGTTATAGGGTGCTGTAACCCCCAAAGAACACTCCAGTCAAAACCAACAAAAAAAATATTTTCTGTGTTTGTGAATTGTGTGCGCAGTAGCCGCACGTGCATCAACAAAGTAGTGCAAAGCGTGCGCCTGTGTCATATGTAAAGGGCCGTCTGGCTTGACCGTTAAATGGTGCTGTAACCCCCAAAGTACACTCCAGTCCAAACAAAAAAAAAAATATTTTCTGTGTTTGTGAATTGTGAGCGCAGTAGCCGCACGTGCATCAACAAAGTAGTGCCAAGCGTGCGCCTGTGTCATAAGTAAAGGGATGGCTGGCTTGACCGTTAAAGGGTGCTGTAACCCCCAAAGTACACTCCAGTCCAAACCAAAAAAAAATATTTTTTGTGTTTGTGAATTGTGTGCGCAGTAGCCGCACGTGCATCAACAAAGTAGTGCCAAGCGTGCGCCTGTGTCATAAGTAAAAGGCCAGCTGGCTTGACCGTTAAAGGGTGCTGTAACCCCCAAAGTACAATCCAAACGAAATAACAAAATATTTTTTCTGTGTTTGTGAATTGTGTGCGCAGTAGCTGCACGTGCATCAACAAAGTAGTGCCAAGCATGCGCCTGTGTCATAAGTAAAGGGCCGGCTGGCTTGACCGTTAAAGGGTGCTGTAACCCCCAAAGTACACTCCAGTGTAAACCCAAAAAATATATATTTTCTGTGTTTGTGAATTGTGTGCGCAATAGCCGCACGTGCATCAACAAAGTAGTGCCAAGCGTGCGCCTGTGTCATAAGTAAAGGGCCGGCTGGCTCGACCGTTAAAGGGTGCTGTAACCCCCAAAGTACACTCCAGTCCAAACCACAATAAAAATATTTTCTGTGTTTGTGAATTGTGTGCGCAGTAGCCGCACGTGCATCAACAAAGTAGCGCCAAGCGTGCGCCTGTGTCATAAGTAAAGGGCCGGCTGGCTTGACCGTTAAAGGGTGCTGTAACCCCCAAAGTACACTCCAGTCAAAACAAAAAAAATATACATTTTCTGTGTTTGTGAATTGTGTGCGCAGTAGCCGCACGTGCATCAACAAAGTAGTGCCAAGCGTGCGCCTGTGTCATAAGTAAAGGGCCAGCTGGCTTGACCGTTAAAGGGTACTGTAACCCCCAAAGTACACTCCACACCAAATAACAAATTTTTTTTTCTGTGTTTGTGAATTGTGTGCGCAGTAGCCGCACGTGCATCAACAAAGTAGTGCCAAGCATGCGCCTGTGTCATAAGTAATGGGCCGGCTGGCTTGACCGTTAAAGTGTCCTGTAACCCCCAAGTACACTCCAGTCCAAACCCCAAAAAAAAATATTTAATTTGTTTGTGAATTGTGTGCGCAGTAGCCGCACGTGCATCAACAAAGTAGTGCCAAGCGTGCGCCTGTGTCATAAGTAAAGGGCCAGCTGGCTTGACCGTTAAAGGGTGCTGTAACCCCCAAAATACACTCCAGTCCAAACCAAAAAAAAAATATTTTCTGTTTGTGAATTGTGTGCGCAGTAGCCGCACGTGCATCAACAAAGTAGTGCCAAGCATGCGCCTGTGTCATAAGTAAAAGGCCAGTGGGCTTGACCGTTAAAGGGTGCTGTAACCCCCAAAGTATACTCCAAACCAAATAACAAAATATTTTTTCTGTGTTTGTGAATTGTGTGCGCAGTAGCCTCACGTGCATCAACACAGTAGTGCCAAGCATGCGCCTGTGTCATAAGTAAAGGGCCGGCTGGCTTGACCGTTAAAGGGTGCTGTAACCCCCAAAGTACACTCCAGTCCAAACCAAAAAAATTTATATTTTCTGTGGTTGTAAGTTGTGTGCGCAGTAGCCGCACATGCATCAACAAAGTAGTGCCAAGCGTGCGCCTGTGTCATAAGTAAAGGGCCGGCTGGCTTGACCGTTAAAGGGTTCTGTAACCCCCCAAAGTACACTCCAGTCCAAACCAAAATAAAAAAAAATTTTTTTCTGTGTTTGTGAATTGTGTGCGCAGTAGCCGCACGTGCATCAACAAAGTAGTGCCAAGCGTGCGCCTGTGTCATAAGTAAAAAGCCAGCTGGCTTGACCGTTAAAGGGTGCTGTAACCCCCAAAGAACACTCCAGTCAAAACCAACAAAAAAAAATATTTTCTGTGTTTGTGAATTGTGTGCGCAGTAGCCGCACGTGCATCAACAAAGTAGTGCAAAGCGTGCGCCTGTGTCATAAGTAAAGGGCCATCTGGCTTGACCGTTAAAGGGTGCTGTAACCCCCAAAGTACACTCCAGTCCAATCCAAAAAAAATATTTTTTCAGTGTTTGTGAATTGTGTGCGCAGAAGCCGCACGTGCATCAACAAAGTAGTGCCAAGCGTGTGCCTGTGTCATAAGTAAAGGGATGGCTGGCTTGACTGTTAAAGGGTGCTGTAACCCCCAAAGTACACTCCAGTCCAAACCAAAAAAAAAATATTTTTTGTGTTTGTGAATTGTGTGCGTAGTAGCCGCTCGTGAATCAACAAAGTAGTGCCAAGCGTGCGTCTGTGTCATAAGTAAAAGGCAAGCTGGCTTGACCGTTAAAGGGTGCTGTAACCCCCAAAGTACACTCCAAACCAAATAACAAAATATTTTTTCTGTGTTTGTGATTTGTGTTCGCAGTAGCTGCACGTGCATCAACAAAGTAGTGCCAAGCATGCGCCTGTGTCATAAGTAAAGGGCCGGCTGGCTTGACCGTTAAAGGGTGCTGTGACCCCAAAAGTACACTCTAGTGCAAACCCCAAAAAAAATATATTTTCTGTTTTTGTGAATTATGTGCGCAGTAGCCGCACGTGCATCAACAAAGTAGTGCCAAGCGTGCGCCTGTTTCATAAGTAAAGGGCCGGCTGGCTTGACCGTTAAAGGGTGCTGTAACCACCAAAGTACCCTCCAGTCCAAACCAAAAAAATATATATTTTCTGTGTTTGTGAATTGTGTGCGCAGTAGCCGCACGTGCATCAACAAAGTAGTGCCAAGCGTGCGCCTGTTTCATAAGTAAAGGGCCGGCTGGCTTGACCGTTAAAGGGTGCTGTAACCCCCAAAGTACACTCCAGTCCAAACCAAAAAAATTTATATTTTCTGTGGTTGTAAATTGTGTGCGCAGTAGCCGCACATGCATCAACAAAGTAGTGCCAAGCGTGCGCCTGTGTCATAAGTAAAGGGCCGGCTGGCTTGACCGTTAAAGGGTTCTGTAACCCCCAAAGTACACTCCAGTCCAAACCAAAAAAAATATATATTTTCTGTGTTTGTGAATAGTGTGCGCAGTAGCCGCACGTGCATCAACAAAGTAGTGCCAAGCGTTCGCCTGTGTCATAAGTAAAAAGCCGGCTGGCTTGACCGTTATAGGGTGCTGTAACCCCCAAAGAACACTCCAGTCAAAACCAACAAAAAAAATATTTTCTGTGTCTGTGAATTGTGTGCGCAGTAGCAGCACGTGCATCAACAAAGTAGTGCAAAGCGTGCGCCTGTGTCATATGTAAAGGGACCATCTGGCTTGACCGTTAAAGGGTGCTGTAACCCCCAAAGTACACTCCAGTCCAAACCAAAAAAAAAAAATATTTTCTGTGTTTGTGAATTGTGAGCGCAGTAGCCGCACGTGCATCAACAAAGTAGTGCCAAGCGTGCGCCTGTGTCATAAGTAAAGGGATGGCTGGCTTGACTGTTAAAGGGTGCTGTAACCCCCAAAGTACACTCCAGTCCAAACCAAAAAAAAAAAATTTTTTGTGCTTGTGAATTGTGTGCGCAGTAGCCGCACGTGCATCAACAAAGTAGTGCCAAGCGTGCGCCTGTGTCATAAGTAAAAGGCCAGCTGGCTTGACCATTAAAGGGTGCTGTAACCCCCAAAGTACACTCCAAACCAAATAACAAAATATTTTTTCTGTGTTTGTGAATTGTGTGAGCAGTAGCTGCACGTGCATCAACAAAGTAGTGCCAAGCATGCGCCTGTGTCATAAGTAAAGGGCCGGCTGGCTTGACCATTAAAGGGTGCTGTAACCCCCAAAGAACACTCCAGTGCAAACCCCAAAAAAATATATTTTCTGTGTTTGTGAATTGTGTGCGCAGTAGCCGCACGTACATCAACAAAGTAGTGCCAAGCGTGCGCCTGTGTCATAAGTAAAGGGCCGACTGGCTCGACCGTTAAAGGGTGCTGTAACCCCCAAAGTACACTCCACTCCAAACCACAAAAAAAAATATTTTCTGTGTTTGTGAATTGTGTGCGCAGTAGCCGCACGTGCATCAACAAAGTAGCGCCAAACGTGCGCCTGTGTCATAAGTAAAGGGCCGGCTGGCTTGACCGTTAAAGGGTGCTGTAACCCCCAAAGTACACTCCAGTCAAAACAAAAAAAATATATATTTTCTGTGTTTGTGAATTGTGTGCGCAGTAGCCGCACGTGCATCAACAAAGTAGTGCCAAGTGTGCACCTGTGTCATAAGTAAAGGGCCAGCTGGCTTGACCGTTAAAGGGTACTGTAACCCCCAAAGTACACTCCACACCAAATAACAAATTTTTTTTTCTGTGTTTGTGAATTGTGTGCGCAGTAGCCGCACGTGCATCAACAAAGTAGTGCCAAGCATGCGCCTGTGTCATAAGTAAAGGGCCGGTTGGCTTGACCGTTAAAGGGTCCTGTAACCCCCAAGTACACTCCAGTCCAAACCCCCCAAAAAAAATATTTAATGTGTTTGTGAATTGTGTGCGCAGTAGCCGCACGTGCATCAACAAAGTAGTGCCAAGCGTGCGCCTGTGTCATAAGTAAAGGGCCAGCTGGCTTGACCGTTAAAGGGTGCTGTAACCCCCAAAATACACTCCAGTCCAAACCAAAAAAAAAAATATTTTCTGTTTGTGAATTGTGTGCGCAGTAGCCGCACGTGCATCAACAAAGTAGTGCCAAGCATGCGCCTGTGTCATAAGTAAAAGTCCAGCGGGCTTGACCGTTAAAGGGTGCTGTAACCCCCAAAGTACACTCCAAACCAAATAACAAAATATTTTTTCTGTGTTTGTGAATTGTGTGCGCAGTAGCCTCACGTGCATCAACACAGTAGTGCCAAGCATGCGCCTGTGTCATAAGTAAAGGGCCGGCTGGCTTGACCGTTAAAGCGTGCTGTAACCCCCAAAGTACACTCCAGTCCAAACCAAAAAAATTTATATTTTCTGTGGTTGTAAGTTGTGTGCGCAGTAGCAGCACATGCATCAACAAAGTAGTGCCAAGCGTGCGCCTGTGTCATAAGTAAAGGGCCGGCTGGCTTGACCGTTAAAGGGTTCTGTAACCCCCAAAGTACACTCCAGTCCAAACCCAAAAAAAAAAATATTTTCTGTGTTTGTGAATTGTGTGCGCAGTAGCAGCACGTGCATCAACAAAGTAGTGCCAAGCGTGCGCCTGTGTCATAAGTAAAAAGCCAGCTGGCTTGACCGTTATAGGGTGCTGCAACCCCCAAAGAACACTCCAGTCAAAACCAACAAAAAAAATATTTTCTGTGTTTGTGAATTGTGTGCGCAGTAGCCGCACGTGCATCAACAAAGTAGTGCAAAGCGTGCGAGTGTGTCATAAGTAAAGGGCCGTCTGCTTGACCGTTAAAGGGTGCTGTAACCCCCAAAGAACACTCCAGTCCAAACCAAAAAAAAAATATTTTCTGTGTTTGTGAATTGTGTGCGCAGAAGCCGCACGTGCATCAACAAAGTAGTGCCAAGCGTGTGCCTGTGTCATAAGTAAAGGGATGGCTGGCTTGACCGTTAAAGGGTGCTGTAACCCCCAAAGTACACTCCAGTCCAAACCAAAAAAAAAATATTTTTTGTGTTTGTGAATTGTGTGCGCAGTAGCCGCTCGTGAATCAACAAAGTAGTGCCAAGCGTGCGCCTGTGTCATAAGTAAAAGGCCAGCTGGCTTGACCGTTAAAGGGTGCTGTAACTCCCAAAGTACACTCCAAACCAAATAACAAAATATTTTTTCTGTGTTTGTGAATTGTGTGCGCAGTAGCTGCACGTGCATCAACAAAGTAGTGCCAGGCATGCGCCTGTGTCATAAGTAAAGGGCCGGCTGGCTTGACCGTTAAAGGGTGCTGTGACCCCTAAAGTACACTCTAGTGCAAACCCAAAAAAAATATATTTTCTGTTTTTGTGAATTATGTGCGCAGTAGCCGCACGTGCATCAACAAAGTAGTGCCAAGCGTGCACCTGTGTCATAAGTAAAGGGCCGGCTGGCTCGACCGTTAAAGGGTGCTGTAACCCCCAAAGTACACTCCAGTCAAAACCACAAAAAAAATATTTTCTGTGTTTGTGAATTGTGTGCGCAATAGCCGCACATGCATCAACATAGTAGCGCCAAGCGTGCGCCTGTGTCATAAGTAAAGGGCCGGCTGGCTTGACCGTTAAAGGGTGCTGTAACCCCCAAAGTACACTCCAGTCAAAACAAAAAAAATATATATTTTCTGTGTTTGTGAATTGTGTGCGCAGTAGCCGCACGTGCATCAACAAAGTAGTGCCAAGCGTGCGCCTGTGTCATAAGTAAAGGGCCAGCTGGCTTGACCGTTAAAGGGTACTGAAACCCCCAAAGTACACTACAAACCAAATAACAAAAAATTTTTTCTGTGTTTGTGAATTGTGTGCGCAGTAGCCGCTTGTGCATCAACAAAGTAGTGCCAAGCATGCGCCTGTGTCATAAGTAAAGGGCCGGCTGGCTTGACCATTAAAGGGTGCTGTAACCCCCAAAGTACACTCCAGTACAAACCCCCCAAAAAAATATTTTCTGTGTTTGTGAATTGTGTGCGCAGTAGCCGCTTGTGCATCAACAATGTAGTGCCAAGCGTGCGCCTGTGTCATAAGTAAAAAGCTGGCTGGCTTGACTGTTATAGGGTGCTGTAACCCCCAAAGAACACTCCAGTCAAAACAAAAAAAAAATATTTTCTGAGTTTGTGAATTGTGTGCGCAGTAGCCGCACGTGCATCAACAAAGTAGTGCAAAGCGTGCGCCTGTGTCATAAGTAAAGGGCCGTCTGGCTTGACCGTTAGAGGGTGCTGTAACCTTCAAAGTACACTCCAGTCCAAACCAAAAAAAAAAATATTTTCTGTGTTTGTGAATTGTGTGCGCAGTAGCCGCACGTGCATCAACAAAGTAGAGCCAAGCGTGCGCCTGTGTCATAAGTAAAGGGCCGGCTAGCTTGACCATCAAAGGCAGCTGTAATCCCCAAAGTACACTCCAGTCCAAACCAAAAAAATATATATTTTCTGTGTTTGTGAATTGTGTGCGCAGTAGAAGCACATGCATCAACAAAGTAATGCCAAGCGTGCGCCTGTTTCATAACTAAAGGGCCGGCTGGCTTGACCGTTAAAGGGTGCTGTAAACCCCAAAGTACCCTCCAGTCCAAACCAAAAAAATATATATTTTCTGTTTGTGAATTGTGTGCGCAGTAGCCGCACGTGCATCAACAAAGTAGTGCCAAGCGTGCGCCTGTTTCATAAGTAAAGGGCCGGCTGGCTTTACCGTTAAAGGGTGCTGTAACCCCCAAAGTACACTCCAGTCCAAACCAAAAAAATTTATATTTTCTGTGGTTGTAAATTGTGTGCGCAGTAGCCACACATGCATCAACAAAGTAGTGCCAAGCATGCGCCTGTGTCATAAGTAAAGGGCCGGCTGGCTTGACCGTTATAGGGTGCTGTAACCCCCAAAGAACACTCCAGTCAAAACCAACAAAAAAAATATTTTCTGTGTTTGTGAATTGTGTGCGCAGTAGCCGCACGTGCATCAACAAAGTAGTGCAAAGCGTGCGCCTGTGTCATATGTAAAGGGCCGTCTGGCTTGACCGTTAAAGGGTGCTGTAACCCCCAAAGTACACTCCAG